>OVBA01008931.1:0-11541 GCA_900406435.1 Lepidium aucheri | reverse complement strand
ACCCGTATTTATTCAGGTTTTAAGATCTATGTTTAATTTTGATGTATTATAAATTATCGATAGAACACATATTTTTAGTTAATAATATCATAAGTAATTTATCAAGTATATATTAATACATATATATATAGTCTTAAACTCGTATTCATTTAAGTTTGTAGGTCCATGCATATTTTTGTTTTATTGTATCAATTTGACACATTAGTTTTTTCGTTTTGTTATCTTATAATTTAAAAATATATTTATTTATATCTTCTATATACAAGTAATGTTTTTGTGAAAATTTTTTTTTTTTCCTGCATATTTATATTGAGATTATAGATTTTCTGTTTTTACGTCTTATATATATATATATATATAACAAATATACTTATTTTTAATAATTAATACTTATAATCAAAAATACATATATACATATTCAATAAATATATTTATTAAAATTTTGATTGTATATAAACTTTATAAGATATATAATGTCTTTTATATATAACAAATATTATTATTTTTTAATAATTAATACTTACAATCAAAAATAATATTTAAAAAAAAAATTATTACTACGTATAAGATAGATATCTTTAAGTCATCTTTCAAGTAATTCAGGGTAATCAACCAATTTTAATCCGAACACATAATCTAGTAGATGATCTGTTGGCAGTGGTTGTGTACATGAAAGAGAACTTGAAGTTATGAGTAGAAATACGGTAAGCTCGAGTTGTAGGAGAAACTTGTAGGTTTGTAATGATTTTAGTACTTCATTGTTCAAGTAATTTTTTGAATTTAGAAACCAGTTCATTCTTTTTTCCATTACAACGAATTTTATCACCCTAAAATATATATATATATATGTGTTTTTTGATGAAAAAACATATATCATAGTGTTTTTTTGGTATTTGATCCCACATGGGACTATTTTGTTTCTACTGGAGTGTTTTGAACCTATTTTGTTTTCACCCTAAAATATATATATATATATATCAATTAGTTAGAAAATATTTTAAATTATTATAAATGTATTCACATAGATAAAATATTAATAATGTAGCTTGAAATAATAAAGAACCATATCAATCGTTTGAACATGTACTTAAGTTTATATTTTCTAGAGTTTTTGAATTTTAACTTTAATCCTCCAGATTTATTTGTTGGGTTTCAACAAAAAAATTTCAGAGAAATACACGATGAAGAAAAAGAAAAATCGAGAGAAAAAAAAAAGAGTACAAAAAATCTTTAGTGTTGTTAAATTTGTCCCGATATATTTTTATATATATTTCGATTAAAACTTTTGTTCTATTAAAATTAGGATTATCATTTGTTTGCTTTTCCCTAAATATAAGGTAATTGGACTTGAATTATGATTATTTCAATAAAATACTATTTCTGTTATTTTTTATTGTGATGAACAATAATATTTAAATTAAGGTTCTTATGAAAATACAAACAAACTTATTTGTTAAAACAAACAAACTCATCTTAGAGGCACTTATTCAATTAAGATTTGTATTGACTTTTAATAATTTGTAACAATTAATTTAAATTAATCATTCAAATTACTAAAAGTCATTAAAAGTCAATATAAATCTTAATTGAATAAAAGCCCCTTAAAGTTCTTATTAAAATCCAAACAAAAGATTTATTTTTAAACCAACAAAAATCAAATCTTAAATTTTAAAAGACCATTGAAAATCAAATTTTATTTGGTTAGAGATTTCATTTTAAACCAACAAAACTAAAATCTTAATTGGTTAAAATTTCTTTTTTTAACAAACAAAATTCAAATCTTAATTGGTATGAAATTCTTTTTAAAATTAACAAAAATCAAATCTTAATTGGTTGAAGGTTCTTTTTTAATTGTATATTTTTATTGAAATCCATTAAAAATAATAATTCATTTTTAAAAATAATCTTATATAAACAAAAGATAAATTAATTAGTTTAAACAAATTAACCAATCAAAAAAAATTAGGGACTTTAATCTAATTATTGAATTAAATATAAAGTATTTTGTTAATTATTGAATTAATGATATTATCCTAATTTAACAAACAAATTCTGTTCAATTAAGGATCTTATCATAATCTTAACTAACTTATTTGTTAAAATAATTATAACTAACAAAATCAAATTAAGGTTCAAAAATATAACCAATCAAATTAAGGTTCAAAAAAGTAATAAAATCATAAACAACTCTATTAACGAAAAAAAATAATTGCTACAAAGAGATAAAGATAAGACCAAATCATGTGACAAATCATCTAAACAAATTTGATTGAGACAAATTAAGTAGTTAAGACAAATGGACCAATGAAAAAAATCTAAAATTTAAAATCTATATTATTTTATTACAAATATACTGAAATTTTATTGTTATGATTTTATTATAACTGAGATATAAGTTAAAAATCTTTTTATATTAGAATTAAAACAAATTAGTAATATTATGTAGATAAAGATATTATTAAGAATTAGTTAAAGAATTTTATCAAATATTATCAAGAGATTATTTTTTAAATTTATTATAAAATATATGAATCTGTTAACGCTCTCAATACAATATTTTTTGTTGTTTCTTATTGCGTTGACCAATAATATTTAAATTAAGTTTCTTATTAAAATCCAAAAAATTTATGTGTTAAAACAAACAAAATCGTATTAAGGTTCTTTTCAAAATTTCAACAAAAGATTTATTCTAAAAAAACCAATGAAAATCAAATATCAATTGGTCAAAGATTTCTTATTTAAACGAGCAAAAATCAAATTTTAATTGGTCTTTCTAAACCAACAAAAAAACAAATCTTAATTGGTTAAAATTTTATTTTTAACAAATAAAATCAAATCTTAATCGGTTAGAGTTTTTTTTAAACCAACGAAAATCAAATCTTAAATGGTTAAGTTTTCCTTTTTAATTTTATGTTTTTACTGGAATCAAATCAAAAGAAATAATTAGTTTTTAAAAATAATCTTATCTAAACAAAAAGACAAATTAATAAATTTAAACAAATTGACCAATCAAAACAAATCAAGAGATTTACAATCTTTATTATATTAAATCGTTTGAAAATTATGATAATTGTCCTAGGGTGGGTGTTAAATAAATCTTGTTTATTAGTTTTCCTATTAGGATTAGGAGGATTGTTTTTAATGGATAACGATTAGGATTAGGAATATAATTATTCAAGAGATTAAAATTGTAATATAATAATTTTAAAGATAATCTCAAAGTAGGCGAGATGTGATCATAATAATCAGAATATAATTAATTAATAATATTTAATCTAGATAATAATAATTAATTAATTAGTTATAGAATCTTATCAGAATATAATTGTGTGACAAATATTATGTGATAATATTTCCTAATAACAATGCAACCTAGTCTAAAATAGACAATATAACACAGTATTTAAGTTAATGCTACGCTTTTATTATGTACGAAATATACATATATATAATTTTTTGGTATTGGATCCCTCATTGGGCTATTTTGTTTCTACTAGAGTGTTCGGAGGCTATTTTGTTCCCACCCTAAAATAGATATATATTAATTAGTTAGAAAATATCTTAAATTATTATAAAGGTAATCACATACATACATTATTAATAATGTATCTTAAAATAATCAATAACCATATCAATCGTTTGAACATGTACTTAAGTGTATATTTTCTAGAGTTTTCAAATTTTAACTTTAGTTCTATAGGTTTATTTGTTGGGTTTCAACAAAAAAAATTTCAGAGAAATACACAATGAAGAAAAAGAAAAATCGAGAGAAAAAAAAGAGTACAAAAAATCTTTGGAGTTGCTAAATTTGTCCAAGAATATTTTTTATATAAATTTTGATCAAAATTTTTGTTCTATTAGAATTAGGAATATCATTTGTTTGTTTTCCCCTAAATATAAGGTATTTAGATTTGAATTAGGATTATTTCATTAAAAAACTTTTTTTTGTTGTTTTCTATTGTGTTGAACAATAATATTTAAATTAAAGTTCTTATGAAAATACAAACAAACTTATTTTTTAAAACAAACAAACTCATCTTAGGGACACTTATACAATTAAGATTTATATTGACTTTTAATTATTCGTAACAATTAATTTAAATTAATTATTACAAATCACTAAAAGTCATTAAAAGTCAATATAAATCTTAATTGAATAAGAGTCCCTTAAAGTTCTTATTAAAATCCAAACAAAATATTTATTTTTAAACCAACGAAAATCAAATCTTAATTGGTTAAATATTTTTTAAAACCATTGAAAATCAAATTTTATTTGGTTAGAGATTTCATTTTAAACCAATAAAATGAAATCTTAATTGGTTAAGGTTTCCTTTTTTAACGAACAAAATTCAAATCTTAATTGGTATGAAATTCTTTTAAAATTTAACAAAAATCAAATCTTAATTTGTTGAAGTTTCCTTTTTAATTGTATGTTTTTATTGAAATCCATTAAAACCAAATAATTTTTTTTCAAAATAATCTTATATAAACAAAAAGATAAATTAATTGGTTTAAACAAATTAACCTATCAAAACAAATTTAGTGACTTTCATCTAACTATTAAGTTAAATATAATATTTTGTTAATTATTGAATTAATGATATTATCTTTATTTAACAAACGAAATCTGTTTAGTTAAGGATCTTATCATAATCTTAACTAAGTTATTTGTTAAAACAACTGTAACAAACAAAATGAAATTAAGGTTCAAAAATACAACCAATCAAATTAAGGTTCAAAAAAGTAATCAAATCATAAACAAAATCTCTATTAACGAAATCAAAACAAATTATTGCTACAAAGAGATAAAGATAAAACCAAATCATGTGACAAATTATCTAAGAAAATGATACTGAGACAAATTAATTAGTTAAGATAAACCGAACAATCAAAAAAGTCTAAAATTTTAAATCTTTATTATTTTATTACAAACGGAAAATCTTATTGTTACGATTTTATTGTAATAGAAATAAGTTAAAAATCTTTTTATATTAAAAATAAAACAAATTGGTAATATTATGTAGATAAAGATATTATTAAGAATTAGTTAAGAAATTTTATCAAATATTATCAAGAGATAATTTTTTAAATTTATTATAAAATATATGAATCTGTTAACGCTCTCAATTTAATATTTTTTGTTGTTTTTTATTACATTGACCAATAAAATTTAAATTAAGTTTCTTGTTAAAATCCAAAAAAAACTTATTTGTTTAAACAAATAAAAACGTATTAAGGTTCTTATCAAAATGTAAACAAAAGATTTATTTTTATAAACCAATAAAAATCAAATATTAATTCGTTAAAGATTTCTTTTTTAAACCAGGAAAAATTAAATTTTAATTGGTCTTTCTAAGCAAAAAAACGTCAAATTTTAATTGGTTAAAATTATATTTTAACAAACAAAAACAAATCTTAATTGGTTAGAGAGCTTTTTAAACCCCGAAGATCAATCTTAAATGGTTAAATTTTCCTTTTTAATTTTATATTTTTATTGAAATCGAATCAAAAGAAATAATTAGTTTTAAAAAATAATCTAATCTAAACAAAATGACAAATTAATGAATTTAAACAAATTGACCAATCAAAACAAATCAAGATTTATTATATTGAATCGTTTGAGAATTGTGATAATTGTCCTAGCATGGATCTTAAATAGATCTTGTTTATTAGTTTTCCTATTAGGATTAGGTGAATTGTTTTTAATAGATATAGATTAGGATTAGGAATATAATTATTCAAGAGATTAAAATTATAATAGAATAATTTCAAAAATAATCTCAAAGTAGGCAGGATGTGATAATAATAATCAGAATATAGTTAATTAATTAATAATATTTAATCTGGATAATAATAATTAATTAATTAGTTATAGAATCTTATCAGAATATAATGTGTGACAAATATTATGTGATAATATTTTCTAGTAAAAATATAACCTAGTCCAAAATAGATAATATAACACGGTATTTAAGTTAATGCTATGCTTTTATTATATAAGAGATGTCTCCCAAACAGAAAAAAGAAAAGAAAAAACAACAACAAACGAATTGAAGAAAATACACACAATCGTTTAGAGATAGAGTAAGTTCTTGAGATCATCGAATCCAATAACGTCTCAAACATTGGAATAATTGCGTTTTTAAAAAAATGGGAGTGTTAATGAACAGAGAAACGAAGCATAAGAGCATCCCCATTGAAGGTTCAATGGGGGTTTCATGCACAATTTCCAAACAAAATAAACATAAAATATTAATATATAAGAGAGACCAGCTCTTGCAGTCCCTCTGCGAAGAGGCGAGTTCATCCACTGTTCTGTGGGCCCCACATTTTTTTTTAACAAAAGTTTAATTTTTTTTTAAAAAAAAAAGAAATTTACCAGGCCCCACAAGCAAAATCAGTGAACCCCAAGTGGAGTTCACTGATGTGGATCCTCTAAGAGGTATGCGGATTTTGAGGAAGCAACAACACACAAAGCTCATTTGATCATTATAAAAAGACATTCACAAAACCCTTTCTTACACGACAAAAAAGATTATAAATTTGATATTTGGTCCCTATTATAGTTACCTGTTTTCAGTTGTCCTTTTATTGTTGCTCTGTTTTCTACCTTTTGTTTCGGCTAAGCCCAAGTATATGGGTAAGTACTAGTACTAGCTCGTAAGCCAGTCCTTTTCCTCATGTAAAAATGGTTTGTGTAGTTTAAATAGATTCAGTTTTAAGGGAAAAAAAGTATTCTTTTATCGACTTGTATGTGAGGATTCACTTATATTCGTATATTTATAATGGTATATGTTTAGCATATATTTTAATGTATTTCTCATACTAAGTTATATAGTTGATGAACATATTATTATCATATAAGCTTCATGGAACATATTTTTAAATATAAAATGTAAAATTTTTGTAGTAAGGATTCAATTTAAATATATTTAGCATAGATTTTTTATATATCAAAATCCACATAATTAGTGGACACATATTTATCATATAAGCTTTATGAAACATAATTTTTATATACATAATATATAACGTTTCTATATAGATGGTTTATTTTTAATATATTTAACATATATTTTTATTATAATTATCATATATCTAAATTTTGAATTACAGTTTTGAAGTCTAACCACTAATTTTGATTGTTGGACTATATGTAGCATATATCAAAATAAATATCCTAAAAGCTATAATATTTGAGTTACAGTTTTGAAATTTAGATCACATAAATAGTTTGTTAGAATATAATTAGGTAAAAAATTTATATTATTAAAGGAGAAGACATTTAAAAAATTAACTTAAAATTTGTAAAACTTTATATCATATGCCATAAGTAATAAATTAAAAATAGAAAAAATAAAAATAATAATTATTAATGGTATTTGTTCGAGCCGGATTTAGCATAAAGTGTTCTAAATTAAGTTCTGATTAAAGTAGAGGGAAATTGGATGCAAACTCTTGATCTGATTCGGAAAGAATAAAAGAGATTAGTCGAGTAAGATGATATCGTGTTGGGTTCTTATTATAAAACTCCAAAGTGCTATAAAGCAAATCCTTTTCTCAAGGACTTCCGTCCCTATTTATAGATTATAGAGGCGGTTACAACTCTTTGAAAATAGGAAAGATTACATTTGTTTATGTAACACCCCGCTCCCAACTTTGAGAGATAAGCGTGTTATTCCTTGGTCCCGCCAAAAAAAATCATCTTTACGAAAATCCATTATGTAAATAAAACATTGAACAAATACCTAGAAAAAAGGGAAAATAAGAGGGGTGAGTAATGAATTACTCAGTGAAGAGATCACTTCTGCCCACTCAGACACAAAGCTCTAGCCTAATTCACATAAAGTTTATCTTATTCAAAGAAAGCATACACATACAACTTGTATTTTCAACAATTTGTTCCAATCAATCGTCCTATCTCGAATTTTTCATCTACAACTACTCAAACATTCATCAATATTTCATCAATCTTTTATCAATCCTTCATCATTCCTTCACCATTCCTTTATCATTCCTTTATCATTTCTTTATCATTCTTTTATCATTCCTTTATTAATCCTTTCATTAATAGTACATCTCTTGAGATGTCTTACAAACACACACAAATATACAATTTCAATCATTCACATCAACTAATCATATTTCACTCAATCATCAAATATCATAAAAAAATAAGCCACGCGAATTCTGATCAATCCTTACCACGATTCAAAGATCCTAAGGTCTGATTAGCTTCCTGGATGTGTCCCCTATCCAAAACCAACAAGTATCTAGTTCTTCCTACTCTGATGACACCAGAAATCGATCCTAATTATGCCAAGTCGGACACAGTTATAAAACAAAAACCCAGATTTCTCTTAGTTTGAAACAAAAACTGATTCGACACTTCACTTTATTATGATCGTATCTTCCTAAATATTACTCCGATCACCAATCCGTTTTCAGTTAAAGATTCTTGAAAGAGAGACCTGTCCAACCATATAAAGATCACGATCATAGGCTCAGTGACCAATTAGTTTTGAACCCCAAAAAAGTAAAACGGACACGTTTCTGAAACAGCAGCCAGTTTTGACGTTTTACCTTAAATTGATTGTAACTTCCTCAATATAACTCTGATTGACAAGCAGCTTACGGATACGGCTTCTTGAGAGGAAGATCTTTCCACACATATGAAAAAACACGATTAACGGATGAGTAAATTAAACGTTATGGGCCACAAAAGTAGGCTGTTCGGACTGGATTCCTTACCAGTTTGAAGCTTCTGTAATTAGCTCTACGAAATTAAGGAACGCAAAGCGTCAATTGGAAGCTCGAGTTTACGGAAGGTAGAAGGTAAGAAAGTTGGCCGGCGCTTATTTTAATCATTTAAATAGGAGACATGACTTGGTCTTAGAGTTAAGTTGATAAGCTTTATCCTCTCCAACAAAAAACTCGCTATTTATTCAAAATTTAAACCACATTCTTTTAATGGGCCTTATGGGCCACGAAATTAAGTTACCAAAACCAAGTTAGGGTCTCACGGTTTAGATTTGCAGATAAATAGAAAGATTCTTGCTAGACCTTCGGAAGTTTTCCTTGTTTGAATTAAGAAAACTTCATTTTCTCTTTGACGACGATTTGCACCTCTTCTCATTCCGTGATCAGCTGAATAAAGATCTTTCCAAGTTGTCAAGCGAGAGTCGATATGACTCTTTAGCCGAGTTCACGACTTAATGATTTTCCGGTTATCAATTGTTCTTGTGGACCGATGTAGGATCTTGGATCCACCTCCAACAATATTTTCATTAAAGTTACCTTTAAAAAATGGATTATCCTAGATCAACACTTATTTTAGATTAATCGTCGTCAGCTCATTCTTGACAAATCCGATCGGGTGTTCATAATCTGGAGTATAAGGATTCATAAGAAAAATTGAAAATAACCAAAATTCAGAATCAATTATGAATTTGTTTTATGATAATTAGATTTACACTTTCTAATGTTAACAAAAAAAATTTTTGAATGAGTCAAAGGTGGGTTTTGTTATAAACTTTTATATAAAAAACTATAAAAATAATAAAAATTTAATAGAAAAACTCAAAATAAAAAAATTAAAATTATAGAAATAAATATGATACAAAGTTCGTGATTGATTCAGTTCCGGCTTGGAATTAAATTTGGTTTTTTTGTATATAGATTTAGAACCTATTTATGGTATTTTATCGAGTTTGGTTTTTCTTTTTTTTTGTTGACAATGTTGGACCACAACTCCTCGGTCTATTAGCCAAGTTCCTACATAATATAGACAGTAGAACTCGAACCTTGGATGCGCAAGTGCGTCTACCTTTAGTGGACTAACCACTAGATATAAGGCCACATGCGAGTTCGGTTCTTCTGATTGGGTATATTGGTTCTTTTTGTTTAAGATTTATTCGAATATTTTTATTTTTGGATATGGTTTGGTTTGGTATAGATCGAGTTCTAGTTCAAATATTTTTATATAAACATTCAAAATTAAAAAAAAATTATTAGAAAAATTACTAAAACTAAAATTTTGTTTTTTGATAGGGTTCGGATTTAGTTTTTCGGATACATAAATTTAGGTTTCATTTGAGTATTTTGTTGGGTTTGGTTCCTCTAATTCAGATTGATTTTGTTTTGGGTTTTGAACCTCTAAAACAACATTCATTATAAATTCTCAACACGAGAGTCTAACAACTTATATAAAAACGGTTTCGAAAAATAATCAAATTTCACGCTATAACGCGAGTATAATTTTAGTTATATAGAAACTAGATAGTTCTAAAAATTTCAAATAGAAATATAACAAAATATTTATATCCTTATAACATTTTGATCCATATTTGACAAATTTTAAAACGCTCACTTTGATATATTGTAAAACAACAAAAATTATTCTCAATTAAGAATATATAACATAGAATAACAAGATACAACCATGAAGTATTTTATTTCATATTGTAACTATTACATAAAATGTTTTAGAATTGTCATCAGTTAACATAGGGAATATGCAAGCCTTAATTTATTTGTGAAGAACCAAAAAATTGGAGTATAAGACCACCCCCAATAGAGATTTTTAGGAGGGGTTCTTAGTATTTAAAAAATAAAAAAATTATAAAAACAAGAGAGAGAATAAGTTGGAATTCTTAGAGCATGTGCAATCCAGAAATTTTTAATGGGTTATTAACTGTTTTGAAAGAAAAAAATATTAAAATAAATGTGGGGCCCACTACAAATTTAAGAATTCGTATCCTAAATCTCTAATATAAGAACTGATTTTTCCTTCATTGTTCACCAAATCGCGGGTCCCACCAACACGTGGCAGCCTGCGATTGGTCAGATTTATTTTATTTTTTTAAATTGAACGAAAAAAAAATTAAAAAATTTTTGTTGGGAAATCGAGTCTTCGAATCGCCGTCGCACATGCTCTTAAACAAGAAAAATAAGAGACAAATTTGTTGAGGTTCTAAACACATGTCATTTTCACATTGAACATAACTTTTTAAAAAATAAAAATTTAAATAAACATTAAATTCTAACAAAAATATTAGTATTACTAGATGATGTCATGTGCTATGCGCGGGTTAAGTAATATTTGTTTTATTTATTTATTTATTTATGATTTGATTTATATGTGTAAATTTATTAATTACTTAATTATATATATATATATGATATATTAATAAATTTATAGTGATCATCGGTGTTTCTTGTACACGACGATAGGTTGCGTTTATTTTTTTTATTTATGTTTACTTAAATTTTGAAGCATTACAATTTTACTTATAAATTTTTTGACTCGTGTCATTTACGTTTTGACTCATGTTCATTTATGTTTTAGACTCGTTTACAACTTAATTTTTAGACTCGTATTTATTTAGAGTTTTGAACCCATATTTATTTAGGGTTTTGAATCCGTATTTATTTAGGTTTAAGGATCTATGTTAATTTTGATGTGTTATACATTATCGATAAAACACATACTTTTATTTATTAGTATTTTAATCAATTCAGCAAGTATATACTAATATAAAT
>OVBA01008929.1:0-11542 GCA_900406435.1 Lepidium aucheri | reverse complement strand
GAGAGCTCAACTTGAAATCATAGCTTGCCTTTGTGACAGATTGGTAGGCTAATGAACTAGAACTAGATATCCATATAGGTTGTTTGCATGCATTCTCTGAGTATTGGTTCGACATCCACTTACTTAACCACTTACCTCAATGATTTGATAGCTTAGACCGAAAAACCTTGTTATCAAAATTACTATCGGCTTATTACCGTCGGTTGCAGTCAGCTATATGCCGTAGGTAGCTGTCGGTTAGGACGTCATCGGTTGCCGTCGGTTTTGTGTTAAATTTTCATTTTGTAATTTTCATATTTAAATAATAATGAATTTATATTAAAATTATTTATTTTTTTAAATATAATAAAAATGAGAATTGAAAATAGTTTTTAATAATATATTAAGACAACGTTTGGCAATATTTAAAATTATACAAAAATCATGTTTAATATTATACAAAACACATATTCTAAAATTCTACAGGATCTTGAGTTTCGCTCTCGTCTGGTAAATTCCCCAGAGTGTTGAAAAGCCGCATAAGGTGGGTTATCTATGCTTCAGCTCTCGCCGTCCTTTCCTTCGTCTCTTGGATTTTCCTAGATATATTGTCTTGGTTCTCCCTGAGGTTGACCTACTCTTGCCGTTCTCGCTGACTCAGACTAAATCCCTGTGTGATATCAACACTCGCAAGCATCCCATTAGATGTCACAAGCTTACCAAGTGCGAGTCGGCGTCACTTGGAGCAAGGAGTTTCCTACAAAATAATTAAATGTAGAATCACTTGAAAGCAAATAATTTAAATGTCATAAATTACGTAATTGAATTAAATTAATACCTCAACGACGAGTTGGTTGATGTGATCCTGAGAAAGAGTAATGTCCCTAAAAAAACAAATTTTTTATTTTAAACGCAAAAATAAAATAATTTGTATAATTTAACTTATATAATTCAAACTATATAATTTAAAGTTCTCATTCAAATATATTATTCACAAAAATTGAAAATTGAATGCTAAAAATAAATATGTAATATTTTTATATTTGCAGTTTTTATTAAAATTATATATAATTTGCATATGTATTCTTTATAATTTGTAGAAAAACCTAAAACTAATTATGTGATAACAAAATTAGTAAACGATGCATTGTTAAAATAATATGTTCTTTAAACCAAAAAAAACCGTGTCCTTAAAAAAACGTGTTCTAAAAAAATGTGTTCTTCATAAAAAAAATGTGTTCTTCATAAAAAAATGTGTTCTTCATAAAAAAATGTGTTCTTCATAAAAAAAATGTGTTCTTTCTAACAACCAAAAATCTGATCTAATTGTGAGGTTTTCAAATTTTGTTCCTAAATCCTAAAGTCTACCAATGTAATGAAAAAACACAAGGAAAAGGGTTGTAACTCACATAGTGAATGTCGGCAACGAGATAGGAGTGGAACCGGCAAGATTTTGAGATTTTTTCTCTCCTTGAGCGGCAGAATTGCGGAGGAGAAGAAGAGCTTTTGCGGAGAAGATAAAGTGTAGGACCGTGGGTTTCCGTCGGTTCCCTTCGGTTTTAATAACACCCCGTCGATTTTGATCGGTTATGTTGAACCAAAAACCCCAGATGACCGTTAGTTTCCGTAGGTTCAAATCCGATGGAAACTGATGGGTTATACAATTTTTTTTTGTCAATGTTTTATATTATAACCGCAATAACATTTAATAAATTGTTGTCAATACAACTATAAATTGTGTCCGTATATTTTAAGAAAACTTTACGGAGATTGATCCAACTTAACTTACATTTTTTTGTGATTGATTCATCTGTTAAATTTTGTTAAGGAGATTGATAAACTTGATTATAGCTAATAATATTTTGTGTAAATAAATGGTAGCTCAAAATAAATTAGTAAGCTTAGAGTTTTAAATATCAGAACTAAAATTATTAAACAAACAATTCAAAGACATTTAAACATCATAAATAAAATAACAACACATGAATACATAAATAAACTAAATCAAATCCATTATCATCCAAGTGGCAGACAGCCCAAAGCAGTGGTGGCAAACCGTATGGCCGCCCCGATGATTAAATCCACATGCCAATATTGATTCCTCAGTAAAGCTGATCCTCCCTCGATAAAGATGACTACCCAAAATCGCCATATCTTGTATCTGGTCACAAACTCGGTACGCAATTCCGCGGCTGAGATTACTCACTTGTGATCCATAGGTTTCTGTAGGTTTTAAAGCCTACGAAAACCCACAGTTACTGAAAACCATCGATTTCCATAGGTTTTAAAGCCTACGGAAATCCACGGTTACTGAAAGCCATCGTTTTCTGTAGGCTTAAAACCTATGGAAACCCATAGTTGCTGAATGCCATCGGTTTCCGTAGGTTTTAAAACCTATGGAAACCCACAGTTGCTGCATGCCATCGGTTTCTGTAGGTTTTTAAGGCCAAGGGGAACCGACGGCTTTAGCATACGGTTGGTTTCCATCGGGTTCTGTAACCTACAGAACCCCACGGCCATATATTTTCTGACTTGAATTGACCAGATAAAAAATTAGACAATGGTCTTTGGCAACTGATACACTTCTACTTTGATATGACGAGTCATTACTCTTGAGCCGTAGGTTTCCGTAGGTTTTGACATTTTGGGCATTACATATATTTAAGGAAACACATATGTAAACAAAACTACATGATCAAGTGTCCACATCCAATATATAGAACCTAAGGTAATTCAGACATGCTATTTATACTTTACTTATACAAAATGCGACACATATTTATTTGACATTCCATTTAGTCACCTCACTTATATATCTGAGGAAAATTCCCATTATAAAGCACATTCCATGTATTGACTAGGTACATAACCGATACAAGAGCTACTGCATGGAAGCAAGAAATACCTAGAGTCTGATACAGAAATCATGAACACTTTGAATCACCTAGGTGAACATAGAAGCGGTAACCATCTATGGATTGAACCTAAAACTCTACTCAACCAATTGTTCTAACTGATAACAAAGTCAAATACTCAAAGTTGGAATTAACTATTTCCCCTAATCTGAGAGTTAAAATCATGTGATCCCGGCTAATTAGTTCCCTATGCAATGCATACCATCTCATAATTATTGTCCTAATGTACTCTAGAATACATATTATGGGACAATCACGAGGCTCTTTCAACATAGCATTATGTTATTTATTTGTGTTACTATCCATTGCATTGTACTCACGCTCTGTGAAATAATCCTGCATTTTACTTTTACTTCAGTTAATGTATAACACTTAAGAGAACACAATCATGATATGTCAAATTCTCATATGAATGACTCTACTATACACGAGTACGTAGTATTTCTATAATGAAATATGTTATTTACAATATAATTAATCATATGTGTAATACAATGTTATACAATATATTATAATCTAGATAAGTTATCACCTATGTCAATATGTATGAAGCACATCCTGGATGAAAGTTTTGTATTTCGAGAAAGAATTTGTTGAACTTAGCCAATGTATAAGCATTTGCTGCTTTTGACATTAGATTTGCAACCATTTTTGGCTTGAACCATGCATGTACATTCCTCCATAAATGAATATATGTATAGTGCATGCACCATGATGCGATAAAGATAAACCTACAAAAAACAATTTCTTTAGTAATAGTTCTATACATGGCATATGAATAACATATTCTTTTGTAGTATCTTTACATTACTTGATATGTAGAGCATTTGTACCTTTGTTAATGCAGTGTAAATGTTGTTGTGTATATCTGAAATGAACACCAACTATGCTAATGCAGTTTATAACAAATTATTTCAGTTTTATGAAGAATCACTCACAAGACTTATCATTTTTACTATCAATAATTGCACGGGTGGTCTTGCAACCGCCTTACCCGTCACTTTGAACCGTGAAGGCAAGTATCCTCGCCCAAATTCAAGTGGGTCTATCAATACAAGTGGTAGCCTAATGGAAATATTTCGAACATAATGAGCCTTCCATAGAAATTCCTCTTGGTCTCCAAGCTTTCCAATACAATGTATTGGCGTGATAATCATCAAGTTGAAACTTTTGAATCTCTACAGTATTTGGCCTCTTTTTAATGACAACATAATAGGATAGCATTATCTCTCCAATTACTTGTATAGTAGCTAATTTATGATAAATTTGTCTTCCATTGACTAAACAAGTATGTGATGAAGTTCTTGTTGAATTTGGAAATGACATCTTGCATATGCCACGCCAAAGACAAAATTTTGTGATGCATTGTAGTAGGAAATACCTAGGACTGGACCGTGCAGTTTGGTAATAGAATTTTCTATTCGTTGCGTAGATAGCAATTTTTAGCTTGCAATCTATTTTCGACCTGAAGACCCTTCCAACAAATAGCATGTCATCTTCAAAATTAATGTCAAACATTGCAGACTCAATGTCTACACAAATAAACAAGTATATAACTAACATTTCTGTACCAGATAACATTTCCATATATGATAGAAATATACTATGATTATAACACTATAACCGTAGTTCACACTATATATATGTTATTAGGTACTATGATAATATAATACACTAGTAAGTAAGTATAATAGAGACATGTAAAATATGCGAGTGTATATATGATATAAATTGACATTTGATAAACAAGGGTTTATTTATATAATGGCATATTCATTTAACTATAATATGACATACTAGTCTCTTCCATAATGCCATCATTAATTACGAGGGGCATGCCTCCAATTAGAGTTGGATTAGAAGTACAATCCTCCACTACATCATCAATCCAATGTATTTGTCTATCCTTAGAATCAATATGAGTGCTTGTATGTCTTCATTAGCCATTGTTTCATAACTACTTGATTCCACAAAATTCAAACGTTAATGTGTTGATAATTCACCCATCACGTCTTGAGACATACGATCAAGCCTTTAGCTCCATTAGACTGAGAATAACACACTAAAGCATCTTCTGAATTAGTAGTTTCAGAAACTTGAAAAGCAGTTGCAAGAACAGTTATAGTGTTAGAGAATCCATTTTGATTGTAGTCCTGATCAAGTATATTGTATTCTGCAACTAGAGAAGGAAGAACTTTCTTCATAATGATTTGACGTCTAATGATTTCATATAAATCATTAAGTCCAGCCAAAAATTTAACAATGCGAGCTCTCTTAGTCTTGAGTTGAAGACTAGCTGCTTTACCACAAACACAAGGCTCATATGGTTCTTCAGTACTGTCAAGATTATCCCGAAGTGTTTTGAGAGAAGTATAATAGTCTGATAATGACATTGATCCTTGCCTAAAATCTTGAATCTGTTGCATAAGATTGAATGTTCTAGGCAAATTTGTCATATGAAATCTCCCATACAAATCAGTCCATATGTCAGAAGCATCATTCAAACGAAGAATACTCCTATAGATCTAAGGAGAAACAGAGTTTAACAACCAGAATTTGACCACACTGTTGCATCTGGACAAAATACTAAAGTGTGGAGCAGATTCCAGAGGTCTAGCTAACGAGCCATTTATAAATCCTAGTTTTTTCTTTGCATATAATGCAATTTTCAATGCAGCATTCTAATCATCATAGTTAGATCCATGTGAACGAATTAATATGATCTGTAAACCGGGATTATCACCGCTCTGTATAAAGAAAGGAGACTGGCTTGGATCAGTTGAATTCGGCATCAAAATGGTTTCCGAAGCTCCAATATTTTGAATCGAGACCTCTGGAGGAGTATTCGGAAGAGAACATGCCACATTATCCGATCGATTTGTTCGGTGAGTAGTTTTGGATAAAGAGCTTGCTGAAGTTCTTAACCGAGATGAACGACAAAGTGTATTCATAACTTGAACCATCGTGGAGTTGGAAGAGTTTAGCGAAAACGAGAATGGAGGATCGAGATGAAGAAAACGCGAAGGAATCAAAGAGAATTTGAGTTCTCAGATAGCTCTGATACCATGTTAATAGAGAAGAAGAGAGAAGCAGTATGAAGATATTTCTTATTTTTATATTCAAAATGAATTGTACAAAATATTTATATATAAGTATGAACTCTATATCTGTACAACATAACCCACATTAATCTAATTCAGCTAAGTTACTAATTCAACTAAAACAAGTCTATATTCTATATATCTGATACTGTTCACCATCAATTTTCTGAATGGAAAAAAAACAAAAGAAACCGTCAAAAATAGCCCAAAATTCTCCTTCGCTTCCTAATCCTCTGTGATTTTTGACTTTTCCGATGTGCTACTTGAAGAAGGTAATATTCTCTCATTTTTTAGTTGTTATTCACTATTATTATATATATATATATATATATATATATTAGTATTAAGACCCATGCTATGCACGGGTTAAATCGTCATGATAATTTATTTTATAAATATTCATAATTGAAAACATATATATGAAAAGGGTTGTTATTTAGAAACTAAACATAATTGTAATATTAGTGATATGAACTACTATGATATGTAAATTTTTGTACATAACATAATCGATGATCAGAATCAAATTATTTCAACCATATGAGATAATAAAAAATAATGATTGATTATATTGTGAAGATTAACCTGGTAACAGAAAATGATTATCACAATAATTTTATATTATCCGAGCCAAAATATTATGTTTTTCATAATTAGATATTAGAAACCAAACAACAAATAAATGATAAGCAAACTTTAACTAAAACATAAAACGTGGGAAATTTATATTATTTTAATATGAACTACAATGTCAGAAGATAAGTTTCAAGGTTACTTTGAACTTTCACTATGTTTTCTTGAGAATGAATGTCTTTGACTTGGGTTGTTCCATCTAATTATATCATTGAAACTAACCTTGAGAATGAATGTCTTTGAGTTGGGTTGTTCCATCTAATGCTGTCATTGAAACTAACCTTGAGAATGAATGTCTTTGACTTGGGTTGTATCATACTTCTTGAGAAGACATAGAATTGTTGTAGCCTCCTCTTTATTTTCCTTACAAAAGAAAAGGCTATCATCTGCGAAAAGCAGATGAGAGATAGGTGGGCTTTCTTTTGCCACTAAAATCCCAGTCAACAACCTCCCTTCCTCTCATTTCTGAAGATTTGTAATCAAGACCTCTGTACAAATAATAAAAAGGAAGGGAAATAGTGGATGAACTTGTCTCAAAGCCCTTGTAGGAACAAGCGTACCATGAGGCTCCCCATTTATTTCCATCCAAAAATCATACCAAAAAGTCCCAATATAATTAAATTGTATAAATAGATTACCAACTAATTCCGCTAATGTATTCATAATTATGGTTGCTTCAGACGTGGTATAACCTTATTCGTATCTGAGAAATTACTTGTAATGATCAATATATGCTTAATAAAGAGAAAACACTAACAAAACCAACATTTAGAATCTGAATAGTAGAAAAATAGTCTATAAAAACATTTAAAACCATGAATAGTTCCATAACTTGATAGAAGTGCCTATCAACCCTTATTAAGATAACAAATTCATAAAAGCTGTAATACAAACTCATTTCTGAGAATATCATTAGTTGTTGAATGGGACCTTCTCTGCTCCTCATTTGCTAGATGCAGCCGCTAGCGTAGTTTTCTTCTTTGGAAAAGTAAGTGCCTGAAAATTCATCTTCTTTGAGCTAGCACTTTTGATGTTTCCAATTTGATTTTCTTTGTTTCTTCAACTGACCATGAATTACTTTTTTCTCCGATAGAATTGTAGTGTCCTCAACCTCCTTACTCTTTTCCCGTGAAGTCTGGCTTAATTTTCCCTCCTCCATAGGAGTATCAATCGCCTTTTCTTTAAGAGGGAGTTTGCTTCCTTTAACCTCCATCAGGTTAGTGTCAATTAAAGCTAATTCTTGTACCGAGTCAATCAATTTTTGGGAACCTTTCGATTCGACTTCCTTCCTTGCAATATCATTCATATCCACCTATGTTCTCTCTGCACTGATTTCTCCATCTGTTCTATTATTTCATTGAGAATTACTATCTCAGCAAGCAGATCCCTCCTGTTATCATTTTCAGCCCATGTATGCATACATCTAATCTTGTTATATGAAAGCTAAAAATTTCAAAATTGTTGAAATCGTTTGTTTCAATATACCTGGGATTGGAATTCTGCATGGGTAACTTTGATTAATACCATACCCTCTGCGTTTGTTTCACCCATTGGACCTCTTCCCATTCGGCTTGGACCTACACCCGCATTCTGATAGTTTGTAGCTATTGGAACTGGTAACATTGTCGCTGCTCTATAGCTTAGCGTCTTATCACCTTTTACACAAAAACCATCTTGTCCCTGTATCTCCGGTTCTCTCTCTTGGACCACTAATGGGCATCGGTGTGAAGCATGACAAAGAGAGAAACATTTCCGACAAAATCTATGTAATTTCTCATACCTAAGATGTACTATTTGTATGTCGGCACTGAAATCCACTTTTGATTCCATAATCAAAGGTTTAAAACCATCTAATTCCAACTTAACCCTGCCATTATCGATATCAATCTCTAAAACCTCCCCAACTGATTCACCTATTGCCCTAAATGTTTCATGAGCCCAGAATTGCAATGGAACTGATTCCATAAGAACCCAGAACCTAATGGCAAAAGGGTAACATTTTTCTAGAATTGGTTGCCACTTGATCAAAGAAAGCATCCAACGGTCAAAGTGATATGGTTCATTTTGTAACACCTCTCTAAGATCATTTTTATCATCAAAATCAAATTGAAACTTCCCTGAACCTGAATCCACACCCACAACCTTGTTTTCTAGATTCCAAAATTTAGGCATCATTAACAACAAAGAGTTCATATCCTGTTCCCTAGGGTTGAGACACCTACCAATTAACGTTTTAGAATACCCTTTAATCAAACTCAAATTGTCAAAAACTGGTACCTTGACCTTTGTCAGGAGAGGAGTGGCCATTGGTTCCCATTTTCGAAGAGCGAAGTTAATCTGAGACATCTGTAGAAACCAAAACCTTTGATTATAATCTGAATAATTAATGTAGTTCTTGAAAAGAAATGAGTCAACCATACCTTTAAAAACCTTGAGATTATACAATTAAAAACCCAGAAACGATTTAAGTATTAACTTAGACAGTGATGGTAATGTTTTAATTTTGGATCGAAAACCTATATATATCCTCGTGTATCTCGACCGATCGACCATAGTATCTCTAATTAATTGCATACCATCCTTAATTTGTCTGAATAACTCAGAAACTAGTATATAATCAAACCTAAATTGACAAAAGATTTCCTTAATTTCAAATCGTTTACCTCTAATCCCTCGAGAGATCACCATGGAGATCATGACGAAGATCATCCTTTTGATTTTGCCACTTAACACCTTTTCGTAATCTCTTCTACTATTCCTTCCTTTCATGATTGACAGATCTGTCATAACCAGACCATTCAATTCTTCCAGATCTAGCCGATCTACCCAGATCACAGAATTATCGGGAACCTTTTCTTTTGAACCTCTTTGATACCTTTTTAATCCAATTAAACCATAAGAAAACGATTTCCTTAAAGAGAGAATCTATTTCTGAGACAACATAATGGAAATTGGAGATGAAAAGATCATTGATCAAGAAATTAGATCTCTGCTTCAATCTTTCTTCTTACTTTCTTCATTGATTCTACTGCGAACCTGCTTCTAATAAAGATTTGAAAATTTTGATTTTGTTGTAATAGCTACTGTGATTATAATTTTAAACACAATTATAAGCAATCATATATTACCTTATTATCAACCAGAAGAAGATCAATTGTTGTGAGTTTTCTAGGTTTATCTTTTCTCAGAAATCCACAGCAACAAACAATTGGAACTCTAATTTTACAGGGGTCTATCGCTAGACTTATTTCAGAAATTGGTGTATTGAGAAGAGGCATTGTGCAAGATTGGATTTTTGATGGTAGAAAGAAAAGAATGAGATCGAATTTTAGCAACAAAAATGAAGTGGAAGAAACATTGAAGGAGGGAGGCGACATAAGAGCAGAAGTGGAATTAGTGGAGAATAAGAATAAGAAAAAAAATATAAGATAAAAGAGAAATGGAAAAAGAAACGAAATTTTCGGAAACCTATTTTTTTAGGTCCAATAACACGTGTCGCAATTTTAGAGTAGGATTGAGGTAGTTACTACCTTGTGTATTATACTAATTAGGATTAGTACCTTGTGTATTATACTAATTAGGATTACTACCTTAGGATATCAAATCAGGTCGAAAAGAAAAGAAAAAAAATGTATAAATTAAAACGCGCCGTTTCAGAAGCGACATACATGTCGTTTACATCTCTACAAGACTTCAACAATATAATCTCGTAGATATGGGCTTTAGGCCCATTTTTGTTCGGCCAATCTTCTAGGTGGGCATGGCTTGATCATTATCCCAACCATCTGACTCAATTTTTGGGCTTGAAAATTTTTACGACCATACCTCACCGGTTCATGCAAAATTGAATCATACTTCGTTTCTTGATTAGCTTTGTTCCGCGACATGAAGCTAGAGACATGATAGTAAGTCATGACTTTCGACTCTCAAAACGATAATCTCTAGACTTACGATGCTTGCTTGCTTCTATATGTGCAGCTCGAGCATCATTCTCTTCGTTGTTGGATACTGAAGAGCTAATGGTTGTTGCAAGTGTGGTTGGCTTGTATGGCAACGGCTTAAAATCTTGTAAATCAGGTTCAGGGATGAATCCAACAGGTGTTTTTTGATTCATCCATTTTCCTAAACGTAATCAATCTCCTGTAAAAGCACAACCAAAGAAAGCAAAACAATATAAACAAAAAAACATATATAACCAGAGTGTAACAATTAATGTCCTGATAGATTACCTCTTCCTGGGAACAGCAGGTACACAATGCTAAGCAACATCAGCTCCATTTCCCTTTAGCAATAGAACTGATCTGAAAGAAAAGAGTGAACAAAATCAGTCGAAAAGAAGAACAAATGAGAGAAGATTATGAAAATTATAGAGCTTACCCAACATGAAGTGGTATAGAGCATGAACCAGAGAATTCACCAGGTCCTACAACTTTGATATTTGTTCCAAAGAGTATATCACACTCACTAAGGAATGATATAGTGCAGAAAGGTCGAAGGAAGTCAATATGATCGATATGAGGTGGTATACAATCGCCTTCTTCATATATATTTACAATACAATTATCTAGTACACAAGTTGGAGGAAGTACTGATGAGTGTGATTTTTAACGGTTTTAGAGCCATATTTTAGGTTGTTTTGCATCCGATTAAATAGATTTTCCATGCATTCCGGTCCACTTAGGTTAGTTTTGCACTTTTTGCATTTGCATTTGGAGTTTTAGNGAGTTTTTCTAGGAAAAAGGAGCAAAAAGGAGCTTAAAATGGAGCTAAAGCTATTGGAACCAGCTGCTAAGGAAAAGGAGTTGCTCAGACTCAGATCGCTGCCTCGCGGTTTGCATGGCGAGGATTGCTCGGATCGCAAACAGAAGGAAACCTCAGTCGCCAGCCTCAACCTATCTACCGCGAGGGAAAACC
>OVBA01008928.1:0-11543 GCA_900406435.1 Lepidium aucheri | reverse complement strand
CTTCAAAGTCTTTTTCAGTCTCATATAACTCCTTAAGATGTTCAAATCCAAATAATTTGACTTCCTAAGTAGAAAGAAGAGAATACCTTCTAGATAGTGCATCAGCCACTATATTTTCCTTACCTTGTTTGTATTTTATGACATATGGGAAAGTCTCTACAAACTCCATCCATCTAGCATGTCTCTTGTTGAGCTTATGCTGTCCCTTAAGGTACTTGAGAGACAAGTGATCTATATGTATGACGAATTCTTTGGGCCAGAGGTAGTGCTGCCACATTTGTAGAGCTCGAACTAGTGCATACAATTCCTTGTCATAAGTAGCATATTTGAGTGTAGCTCCTCCCAATTTTTCACTGAAATAGGCTATTGGCTTCCTTTCTTGCATTAAGACTGCACCTATTCCTACACCAGAAGCATCACATTCAATCTCAAAAGTTTTATTAAAATCAGGAAGAACAAGAACTGGTGCATTGGTGAACTTCTCCTAGAGCTGTTGGAAAGCG
Source organism: Lepidium aucheri (assembly GCA_900406435.1). Taxonomy (NCBI): domain Eukaryota; kingdom Viridiplantae; phylum Streptophyta; class Magnoliopsida; order Brassicales; family Brassicaceae; genus Lepidium; species Lepidium aucheri. The sequence continues at coordinate 11,040 of OVBA01008928.1, read as the reverse complement.
TCCTCCTGGGGCTTCTCCCACTTGAATCCTACATCTTTCTTTATTACCTCTGTAAATGGTGCTGCTATGGTGCTGAAATCCTTTACACATCTCCTATAAAACCCAGCCAATCCATGAAAGCTACGCACTTCTCCAATAGACTTAGGACTCGGCCATTCTCTGATGGCTTTCACTTTCTCTTCATGCTTGATTCCATCTGCACTAACAACAAAGCCTAGGAACACAAGGTTATCCGCACATAAAGTACATTTCTTCAGATTAGCATATAACTTTTCCTTTCTAAGAACTTGCAAAACAGTATGCAAATGCTCAATATGCTCAGAAATGCTTCTACTATAGACCATAATATCATCGAAATATACTACCACAAAAATGCCTATAAATGCTCGAAGAATGTGATTCATCAATCTCATGAATGTACTAGGTGCATTTGTAAGCCCAAATAGCATAACTAACCACTCATATAACCCATGCTTAGTCTTAAACACAGTATTCTATTCATCCCTTTCTTTCATCCTAATCTGATGGTATCCACTCTTAAGATCTATCTAGAGAATACACTGGAACCATGCAACTCATCTAGCATGTCATCTAGCCTAGGAATAGGATGTCGATACTTTACAATGATGTTATTGATTGCTCTGCAGTCGACACACATTCTCCAACTCACATCCTTCTTTGGCACCAACAGAATTGGTACAACACAGGGGTTAAGACTCTCACGGATGTATCCTTTTGCTAGGAGCTCGTCAATCTGTTTTTGCAGTTCCTTAGTCTCCAATGGATTAGTCCTATAAGCTGGACGGTTTGGTAATGAAGCTCCAGGAACAAGATCGATCTGATGTTCAATCCCTCTAGTTGGGGGCAATCCTACTGGTGTATCTGTAGGAAAAACATCATGAAAATCCTGCAAAAGTTCTTGAAGTTCACTCGGAGATACCAGTGTAGTTTCAGCTAAACAAGATAATGCTTCTTTGTACATAAATAAGAGTATGGGGCGTTTAGAAAGCATAGCCTGTTTAACTCCCTTTACTTGTATGCAGAAGCCTTGTTTATTGGGTTTAGAATTGGTTTTTGAACCAGATTTAGCTTGCTGTTTCTGATGGTCTTCATACACTTCTCGTGGAGTAAGAGGAACCAGAATGGTCTTCCTTCCCTTAAACTCAAAAACGTGCCTGTTTGTATACCCATCATGTGTCACTCTTCAATCAGATTGCCAAGGTCTTCCCAACAGAATGTGACTAGATTCCATAGGTAGAATGTCACATAGAATCTGGTATTCATATTTGCCAATCGATAATGGCACTAAAACCTGATCCGAAACCTCTAATTCACCTCCTTCATTCAACCACTGCAACTTGTATGGATGAGGGTGCTTGGTAGTAGTCATTCCTAGATTCTTTACCATTGTTTCACTTGCTACATTAGTGCAGCTCCCTCCATCAATTATCAAACTACACACATTTCCCTTGACCAAACATCTAGTGTAAAAGAGATTCTGTCTCTGCTCTTCTATCTCTGGTTTTGGCTGCACACTAAGAGCCCTCCTTGCAACCAAAAGATCTCCTATGACCGGTAATTCTACACCTTCTGATACTTCTTCTTCTTCTGGTTGCAATGTTTCTATCATCTCATCTTCAGATTCGATTTCTCCATTAGCTTTAATAACCATTACTCTCTTGTTTGGGCAAGCATTAGCATAATGTCCCATTCTTTGACATTTGAAGCACTTAACGTCCCTAGCTCTGGCTGTTGATGGATTTTTTGATCAATTCTGACCTGTAGGTGTTGTAGGACTCGGTTTCACACTCTCCTTAACCCCATTCGAGACATTAATTGCTCTGAAAGCAACTGTCTTGTCTTCTCCTGTGTAACTAGGTCGATTCTGTCCAAACCCTCCATAACTAACGGTTTTAGAACCCTTTCTTTTAAGCTGCTGCTCAGTCAAAGAAGCCTTATGCAGCATCTGCTCCAAGTTATCATAGTGCTCCATCTCCATTCTGTCCTGAATATCATGACTAAGTCCTCCTAAACACCGAGACATTGTAGCTTCACTATCCTCATGTAACTCAGCTCTAATCATCAAGGTTTCCATCTCCTGAAAGTATTCTTCCACTGTTCTGCTTCCTTGACTCAACCTCCTCAATTTCTGATGAAGTTCCCTATGATGATAACTCGGTACAAAACAACTTCTCATGAGCGTTCTCATCTCTCCAAATTGTCAATCGGTTCATCTCCATTGCGTCTCCTAGAGCTGACAATCTGGTCCCACTAGCTAAGTGCATAATTAGTAAATTCAGTAGCAGCTAATCTCACCTTATTAGCTTCAGAATACGCTTGATAATCAAACAGCAACTCAATCTTCTTCTCCCAATCCAAATATGCATCGGGATCACTCTTGCCACATAATGAAGGAATTCGAAGTTTGATTCCTCGCAGCTGTTCCTGAGGTCGTTGTCTAACCTCTCTATATCTTCTTCTACTCCTCTGGCTATTACCACTTGATTCTAAACCAGTGCTATAATATGCTGCAGCCATCGGATCCCTCCTAGTCTCAATTCCTTCTGTTTGAGTTCTGGTGGGACTTGTAGCTTTCTTCTTTCCACTCCTACTACTTTATGATGATAACAATGCAAGTTCAGCCTTGAATCCTTCAAATTTAACATCCATCACTCGCTCTAGTTTGGACGTGATGTTGTCGGTGATTGTGGCTGTCATGGCTTCAATAAACAACTTGTTGTTGAATGCATGACTTGATTCTGGTTCATCATCTCCCATTGTCTCTGAAACAAAACACAAAACTACAACAATAACTAATTCTTAAGAGAAAAGGAAATTCAAGGAAAAAGAAAATTGGAAAAAAAAGAAATTTGGGAAAAGGAAATTGGAAAGAAAGGAAATTGGAAAAAGGAAATCAAGGAAAAAGGAAATTGGAAAAAAAGGCAATTTCTATTATCAGATTTAGGGTTTTCTTGTTTTAATCCTTTTGCAAGTCACAGCAGCCACAAGCAGAAAAAAAATCAGTTCTGTTCAAAACCAAGGGAAGTAGCCACTTATTATTTATGATTCAATCTAGAACAGCAAACTAATTCAATTCCACACTCATAACACAAACGATTTGCACAGATCATATCATGAAATCGTGAAGGTTAGGGTTAGAAATACTTTGCTTCAAGCTCGGCTGTGATACCACATGACACGAGTCTCCTAGGATCTAAGCTTGATGAAGGATTGATCGATTTTGCTTTGGCTTGAGAGTTGATGAGTCGGAACGTGTGACATATGAAGGATGTGGTGCAGAACGTGAATGATGAAGAATAAAACAGATAGATGTCGAGTCTGATGAGATATTACACACTCAAAAGAACTCTAAGATCTCTAGGTACTACACGCTAGTGATCAGTAACTAAGGATGCATCACACCTTAGAAGAATTCAAGAGATTAAAGCCTCAAAAACGTTTTGTATTTTAGAATGATAACATAATGAGTTTTACAGAGCAAATCATAGGGTATAAATAACAAAAGCCACACGAAAACTAGGGTTTCTTTAGGGTAAAATCATGGGTTTTTAGGCTAATAGGCCTAAGGAATGTGTAAACTTTTCAGCCTCATTAAAAATCTTAGTGTGAAAACCCATTGGGATAAAACACACTTAAGAGAAAAAGAGTGCTGAATGGTTTACACACCCATTAGCTAACCTTCTTGAGTGCTCAGTGTAAGCATCAAGGTATGCTGTTCTGGAGATTCGGATGTGTGCATCTTGGTGAGCATTCCTTCAATAGCTTGGTTCAGCAACTTCCTTCTAGCTCTAGTCATTGGTCCACTCGGTATTGCTACTTCCAATTCAGCTTCATCTTCATGCTTATCCGAGTCTCCATTGTTGTGTTCTCCATGTTGGGGAGTTGAGCTGTCCATGATCGCATCAGAATCTGAACTAGATTAGATGAGCAATCAATCCTAAACCGTGAATAGCTGATGTTTAGGTTGATTGGGGATAGTTGAACCTACTTGTTTGATGCCTATTCGTGATTTGGAACCAACGATAGTTAGGATCTCTAGATTATCAAGTAGAGTCTCAAGTGCTATGATAGTATGCTTGTTATACATTTCTGTCCTAACTCAAGAATTGAGCTTAACATTATCCTGAATAGTTTCTCTAGTTAGATTCCTACTTCCCGATGAATGCCTGGTGCTTTTTATTATATAGTTCACATCGTTTAAGTTGCTAGTTAATCACAAAAATATGATTAGTGATGTGTGTGATTTTTGATGGTTTTATAGTCTTGTTTTATGTAGTTTTGCATCCGTTTAGATAGATTTTCCGATTACTTAGGTCTTTTTAGGTTTGTTTTGCTTTTTTTGCATTTGCATTTGGAGTTTATTCTAGGTAAAGGAGCAAAAAGGAGCTAAAAATGGAGCTAAGGATAATTGGATCAGTTGCTAGGCAAAAGAAGTCATGCAAACTCGGATCGCTGCCTCACGGATCACAGGACGAGGACTGCTCGGAACGCTCATAAGAAGATGCCTCTGTCACCAGCCTCAACCTATCTGCTGTGAGGGAAGACAAATTGATTATACTCGGATCATCCACTCAGCCTCAACCCCCGAGGGAGAAGACCAGAACCACTCCTCGGTGCCCAAGCTCGCGCAAGGACTCTGAGGGCAAGATTTTTGGTTGACCGACTTAGGTTGGTTTGACCATTAGGATTATGCAAATGACCCTATAAATACCCCTTAATCACTATCTTATCATTTTATCTATTGTTTAGCCGAAAAAACTCTCTCTATTTTGTAGTTGCTTTCATTTATGCTTGGATTAAGGTACTTTTATGTTGAAAGCTTTGATTTAAATGGAATGATTTTAAATTAATCTTCATCTTTACTTTCTGCTCTTTACCTTATTGTTCTTTATGTTTATGCAAATGAGATCTCCTCTGATCCTCCACCCTCAAGCCATGAGACGTGAGTAGATCCTTGTGGATCTTGAGGATAGGGAAATCGGAGGTGAATCAACCGATTCCCTCGCCGGACAAACATGATCTAACCCCAATCTCTTCTCACATGGCTAAGCTCAAGGCTGATCTCTCCCTGATCAAGAGAGATCTGATCTGGGCCGTGACCTAAGACTAGCACCAAAGGAATCGGAGACCAAGTGCCATGTGAGTGATGGTTTGATCCACCGAGGAGAGATATAGTATTGTGGGTCGGCTATTAGATGTATTGGGCTGAATTTTAAGCTTTTGATTTGGTATGATCGTGGCTAGCGCCGTAATGGATAAACCGGATTAGCTAGGGATCTTCACCATGAGAATGGGTTGATCTAAGCTTGTCCCGATCTAAGGATCGCTCTATTTAGCTCGGTGAGGTCGGATCGGCGAGTTTACCACAGATCAAACCCTTCCTATCCTCTAGATCTATGCTTTTAACCTTAGTTTCATTCATTGCAATTATCTTCCCCTATTTTTATGCATTTCTCTGTTTTGAATGTTTATGTTCTGTTTTTATTTTGTCCTCTAGTCTACTTTGTCCTATTAGCTAGATTGCAAGCTCATTAGATAACATAGCCTATCTTTGTGAAAGATTGATAGGTTGCCTGGACTAGGAACTAGTAGTAGATAAGTTGATAACAAGCAACTTCTGAGTATTGGTTTGACAATTCCCGTTACTTACTCTATGCTTCAATGATTTGATTTTAAGGACACAAGAACCTTGTTATCAAATTGGCGCCGTTGCCAAATCAGTTTTTGCTTGTTCCAATTTATAATTTGCTAGTCTTAGGATCATGTTTAGTGTCATTACTATTGTAACTTGTCTGTATTTCATTCAGCTTGGATCTACAAGGACCAAGCTCCAATCCTATTGACAAGTTGTTGTTTTTGTCCTTGCAGGCCTCGCAGGTACTTCTCGACAACCAGATGCGGGGGCACCAGAAACAACCCAACCTTGGCATCTGCACTCGTTGCCAGAACCTAAGTTCAAGGTCCTTTGTACTCCTTGTTCCCTGTCCTCGCTATGGCCACCTCATCAGCTGACAAGTACACTGGTCAGGACAACTCTGATGCTCTTGACGAGACACAACCACAAATGATAGGAGCAGTGGATGAACCAAAGACATCCTATCCGCGGTATGGAATCACCCCACCACCTATGCTGAACCAGACCTTCGAGATCAAAGGAAGCCTCATTGCTATTGTCCAACGAGTCAAATTTCACGGACTTCAATGTGAAGATCCCCTCGAGCACCTTGATGAGTTTGAAAGGTTGTGTAGCACCACTAAAATAAACGGATTGAGTAATGATGCACTCAGATTATGGTTATTTCCGTTCTCCCTTGCGGAAAAAGCGCAAAATTAGGAGAAACATCTATCTCGCGGTCAAATCATGTCTTGGGCCGAGTGCAAGAGGGCATTCTTGAACAAGTTTTACTCGCCTTCCCGCATAGTCAAATTATGCACCACAATTTTTTGTTTTACTCAAAAGCGCTCTGAGAGTTTCCCACATGCATGGGAAAGATTCAAAGACTACGTTGCTCAATGTCCCCACCATGGCTACAAAACTGAATCCTTACTCAGCACTTTATACCAAGGGATCAGATCGAGGTATAGGACGTTGCTAGACACGACGAGCAACAGAAATTTTATGCACAAGGACATCACTGCTGGATGGGAACTGATTGCAAACCTCGCTCAAGCTCAAGAACAGTATAATGAGGGTGATGCACACAGTGGAGCCTATTTGACGGACTCAGCCACACCAAGCAAAGATGAAATCCGCATAATGAATGCTAAGATGGACCGTTTGCTGCGCAATAAACCAACACCCGTAACAACCAAAGAAGCGATGCGCGTGGAAGAGGTCAGTCTGTTGGAACAAACCCCTTCTACAACAAGCTCCCAACCAACAATATTTGATATGTTGCAAGCAATTTGCAAGGAGAACAAAGTGCAGCCGACGAGCTCAGAGAAAAGTTCTTCGAGATCAACAACCGCTACACCAACCTTCATGATATGCTCGAGGACATGAATACACGCGTGCAACAAGTAGAACAAAAACAAGCTACATGGCTACACACTCCGACTTTACACTCTTGCCTCGCATGTCCACCTCGCCCAACCAGCGAGGACCCGAGCAGTTTTCCTTCACTCCACTCAGCATAGAAGGTGAGCTGCACCAACACTAAGGCTACTAATACTAAGGACAGTATAGTCGAAGAAGGGGAGGGGGTGATTCTCGAACACAGATCGTTCATCAGCTCACGTTACCTTCAACCCTCGACGGTCTGCCTCGCAAAACATGCGAACAAGGATAGAAAGTTCCAAAACTTGCCATCACCTTAACCGAGGAAAAACAGCGAGTTAACCCGCTCCCACCCATTTGTCCTCGTCTACCTTTCCCAAAGAGCCATAAAGAGTGCATAGCTGCGAAATACAAGATTCAACTCCTTAAGCAGATTAAAGACATTGAGTTTCCAATTCCATTGGTTGATGCCTTTATGTTGATGCCACCATATAATAAGTTCCTCAAGGACGCAGTAAGGGAGAATACCAAGGAGATTGAAGGAGAAATGATTCTAACACATGAGATTAGTGCAATTATCATAAGGAAGGAAGAACCCAAGAAGTTAGCCGACCCCGGTACCTTTACTATCCCGTGCTCTCCTGGAATGCTATCCTTCAATAATTGCTTGTGTGATTTAGGAGCTTTGATAAGCCTCATGCCTCTCTCGGTTGCAAAAAGATTGGGGTTCAGGATGTTTAAAGCATGCAAAATCTCATTGATACTTGCCGACCGATCTAGGAGGATACCACATGGGATGCTTGAAAATTTGCCGGTTAACGTTGGAGGAGTACAAATCCCAACCGACTTTGTTGTACTAGAATGGATCAAGAACCAAAAGACCCTCTGCTCTTTGGTAGACCTTTCTTGGCCACAGCTGAAGCTTTGATTGACGTGAGAAATGGAACCATAGAGCTTAGCTTGGGAAAGGACATCAAAATGAAGTTCCCCATAGAGAGTGTACTAAGAAAATCTACCATTGACAATCAGTCATTTTGGATCCAAGAGACAGATGATCATGAAAGTGAGTTGCTTGAGGAGTTGCTTACTAAAGATCAATTACAAGTGGCATTAACCTCACCAATCCAAGATAAGTACTTACGGGTTGAAGCGAAACTCTATAAAGCACTCTTGGATACTTATCAGCCACAAAGAAGTACAATTGTGATTGAAGAGCTAGTGGAGTCGGGAGCCAAGGATAAGCAAGCAGGAGAGCTAGTCTCAACCCTCTCAACAACCCATGGACTAGCTAAGCACTCGGTCATGCACCTCGCCACTAATGTGACCGAGGAGATCCTCGAGGGAACCCAAGATGATTGGTTTGGACTCAAGGCACCAAAAGTGGAGCTGAAGACACTTCCCGCAGGGCTACAATACGCTTTCTTAGGACCTAACTCTACATATCCTGTGATTGTTAATGACGCTTAGAATGATGATCAGCTTGAAATGTTGCTATCCAAACTTAAACGATTTAGAAGAGATATAGGGTATTCTCTTGATGATATTAAAGGAATCTCACCTAGCTTTTGTGTACATAGAATTCATCTAGAAGATGAATCTCACTCTAGTGTAGAGCCCCAAAGAAGATTGAATCCGAACCTTAAAGAAGTTGTGAAAAAGGAAATCCTTAAATTGCTTGATGTGGATTTAATCTATCCAATCTTCGATAGCAAATGGGTTTCACCGGTTCATTGTGTCCCTAAAAAGGGAGGTATCACTGTGGTTAAAAATGATAAAAATTTGGAGTTTGTAGTTTATTCTAGGTAAAGGAGCAAAAAGGAGCTGAAAATAGAGCTAAGGATAATTAGATCAGCTGTGAGGAAAAAGAAGTCACGCAAACTTGGATCGCTGCCTCATGGATCGCAAAGCGAGGACTGCTTGGAACGCTCTGGAAAAGATGTCTCAGTCACCAGCCTCAACCTATCTGCTGCGAGGGAAGACAAATTGATTATACTCGGACCATCCACTCAGCCTCAACCCTCGAGGGCGAAGACCAGAACCACTCCTCGGTGCCCAAGCTCGCGCAAGGACTCCGAGGGCAAGATTTCTGGTTGACCAACTTAGGTTGATTTGACCATTAGGGTTATGCAAATGACCCTATAAATACCCCTTAATCACTATCTTATCATTTTATCTGTTGTTTAGCCGGAAAAACTCTCTCTATTTTCTGTTGCTTTCATTTATGCTTTGATTAAGGTACTTTTATGTTTAAGCTTTGATTTGAATAGAACAATTTTAGATTGATCTTCATCTTTACTTTCTGCTCTTTACTTTATTGTTCTTTATGTTTATGCAAATGAGATCTCCTCTGATCCTCCACTCTCATGCCATGAGACGTGAGTAGATCCTTGTGGATCTCGAGGATAGGGAGATCGGAGGTGAATCAACCGATACCCTCGCTGTGCAAATATGATCTAAACCTTATCTGTTCTCACATGGCTAAGCTTGATAACAAGGTTTTTGGCCTAAGAGATCAAATCATTGAAGCATAGGGTAAGTAATGGGGTTGTCGAACCAATAGTCAGGAGTTGCTTGTAATCAATCTATCTACTACTAGTTCCTAGTCCAAGCAACCTCAATCCGTCACAAAGACAAGCTATGTTTTCTAGTGAGCTTGCAATCTAGCTAATAGGACAAAATAGACTAAAGGACAAAATAAAAACAGAACCTAAACATTAAAAACAGAAAAATGCTTAAGAAACAGAGCAAGGTGATAACAATAAATGAAACTAAGGTAAAAAGCATGAATCTAGAGGATAGGAGGGATTTGATCGGCGGTAAACTCACCGTGCTATATAAGGCAATCCCTAGACCGGGACAAGCCTAAATCAACCTGTTCTCACGGTGTAGACCCCTTTCTAATCCGGGTAATCCATTACGGTGCTAGCCACGATCATGCCAAATAAGAGTCATTAGAGAGGTATTTATATGTTCATTCTCATAATGGTAATGGTCAAACCGGCCTAAGTCGGTCAATCAGGCGGTCTGTGAAACTTCCCTCAGAGTTCTTGCGCGAGCTTGAACTACGAGGAACGCTTCATGTCTTTGTACTCATGGTTTCCGTCTGAGTTGTTGCTCCGAGTATGATCCTTGATGTGGAGAGGGATAAGTCTTTATTCTGCACCGGTCTTCCCTCGCGATAGATGGGTTGGTGTGCACCATGAGCAACTTATTCAGCTTCTCAAGAAGTTGCTTCAACTCCTTTCATGCAGAAGTATCGGAATCTGAGGTTCCCCTGACAGTTTGGTCATACTCTTCGCCATACTGACCATCTGCTAGGGCGAGGCACTCCGGCCAAGTTGTGACTGATCCAGTGGGAAAGTGTTTTTCCCACTTATGTGCTCTATCCCTTAGAGAGAAGGGAAAGAGCTTGAGCTTCAGCACATCTTCACTCACTCCATTGATGCGAGTATGCGAGCATAATCTCTCGAACTCGTCGAGATGGTCGAGGGTGTCCTCCGAGGGTAGGCCATGGAATTTGTTGTTCTGGACCATCGAGATCAGTCCACTCTTGATCTCAAAGTTATTGTTTTGGATCACCGGCGGTTGGATCCCGTTTTGTATCGTGTGTGTACTAGGGGCATCGCTCGCACCAACATAGCGAGGGCGAGGAGCTGGGTTATGTGCTCGCGCCTGGTGGGCGGCCTCATTGACCAACAGAGGTGTTCCATCCATTGTCGTTCTTGTTGTGTTGTTGTCCAGATCTGGTTGTTGTTGCTGCATTCTGGTACGCTCATCTAATTTCACGAGTGAGCTGGTTGATGTCGTCGGTGGGTGGTGGAAGGTGGTGAGAACCTCTTGACCGTGTGTGCATCAACCAACTAAGCCGTACAAATTACTCGCCCAACTCACAGGAGTTGATGTGAGGGTGCTGATTCTGTGTATGTCCTCTTCCTGCTGGCGAGGGTTACCTGCGAGGCCGGCAAGGACAAAAACAACGACTTGTCAATAAAGTGGAAGCTTGGTCCTTATAGATCCAAGCT
>OVBA01008927.1:0-11544 GCA_900406435.1 Lepidium aucheri | reverse complement strand
TGGATCGAAAACCCTAAACTAACAATGAAGAAATTGAAACAAAACACGAAACGAGAGAGATTAGGGTTAGGGATTTTCTCAGCCTTGGCACAGAGATGGCTCTGATACCACTTGATAGGATCTCCCTAGGCTAAACTCTATGAAGGCTGAACGTATTGTTGGAAGAGATGATGATGAAGTCGCGGATTTGGAGAAGAGAGAATGATGATCCGTCAATGAAGGAATGGCCGCGGGATTGTGATGGCTTGACGATGGATCCATGGATGGTGTTGATACTTTGCGGATGATGGTGGGATCGATGATGGATGAACAAACCGTGAAAGCGATGATGGGAACGTGACTGATGGTGGATGATAATAGAAGTGGATTGATGGATAGAGAAGACAAGGGATTAGGCGGAAAAAGGTTGAAGAATTCTCCAATTCACAACGTCAGGGGAGGAACTTGGATTCTTTGACAAGTCTAGAATCTAGGTTTAGAGAGCTAGCAGCCTCAAGGTTAAACGAAACTCGTTTCTTATCATTCAAAGTCTGCCTTCCAAAGTGGCGTGACTTAGAGTTTAAATAGACAAACCCTAAGCACAAAACCACATGATGTTTACAAGTAAAACAACAAGTAGTCTAAAGGCAAAAACAACGTGATGTTTAATTTAAATAAAACAACGAGGCGTCTCCTAATTGTACACCTCAAAATAACTAAGTACCATACCAGAATGGTTTGTACATAAATCTCCTATGGGTAAGACTCCTAAGTAACTCGCCGTAGTGATTCCATTTGCCTCATTAAAAACCATGAGAGAAAACCCAATTGGGACAAAACTCTCTATGGGAAAAACAGTACAAACTTCCTCACCTAAGTTACTTAGTTATCTTTACCCGGAGTAGCTTCAAGGATGGAGATGTTGAACGCTTGTGCAGCTGCCACTTCGTCAACTCCTTCTGCGATGAGGGAATGAGCTTCCTGTGCCATCTCCTTAGCTCTAGAGCGTGTAATCCGACCCTCCACTTCTGCTGCTGCAGCTGGTGTGCTATCCATGATCATATCATCTCCTAACAGAGCTTGGTGTTCGACTTCTCGCTGCATCGATAATCTATTGTGACAATGTCGGAGCAACTTATCTCTGTGCCAATCCGGTATTCCATTCCCGCATGAAGCACTTGGCGTTAGATTACCATTTCATTCGGGATAATGTTTGAGCTGGTATGCTGCGTGTTGCTCACATCTCCACTAAATATCAACTCGTAGATGCCTTGACCAAAGCTTTACCAAGACCACGATTCACATCCATTTCTACCAAGATTGGAGTCGTACATCTGGCTCCATCTTGCGGGAGCGTATAAGAGATGTATAAGTTATGTCCTTACCTGTAATTTTATACTTCTAGAATCATCTGTAATCTCTATATATTGTAAGGCACATACAGTAATACATTGATCAGACTTTCCATACTTACATTTGTTAGGCTCGATTAAGTTGATTGTTTCATGCCAGTTAGGTTGTTTAACACTTATGATGATAAGGTCTGTGATAACTTCTCTAAGATTATTTACTACGAGAGTGGATTCATTAGCTACGAACTTACCACCTAGAGATTTGCTCTGACTGAGTTTTGCTAAATAACTTAGTAGATTATAGTGAATCGCGGGTCCATGGATCTCCACCCCTCGTGAAACCTTCTTTCTCATCCGTTGCTTAGTTCTTTGTGCTGCTTGATTTTTTGTTTTCACTGCACTTTGTTTTGTTATCTTGCTTCCACTACAGTTTGCTCAGTTACTTTGTTTATACTGCACTTTGTTCTGCTACCTTCAGTTTCTAGAAATAGATCCCTATTTTGTTTGGGTTCTTTTTATTTTCGTTTACCGTTGTTTAATTTGCTCATATATGTTTATTAGATAACAAACCATTGAATTGATTGGGTGTGCTTAGAGTTAGTCTATCATATTCTGATTGCTAGTTACACTCACACTTGGATTGATACCTATTATACTACATCAACATCTTAGTGTAATAGGATTTGACAAATATGATAAAATCCTGTTATCAAATTGGCGTCGTTGCCAACTTTGTATTTGTTAGCTACATTTAGGATTTTAGACTTTCTGAGATCAAGTTCATTTTTTTCATTAATTTGTTAGTTTTCTTTTGCTTTCAGTGTGAACGTACAACTCGAGTTGAACTCCCCTTTGTATGCTGACACGCTCTCAAAGTAGCCATAATATTTTCCCTCCTCTCGACAACATTAACAGACTTCCATGCGAGTTGAGAGAGCAAAATAACAAACCACACACTGAACAAGAACACTTAGTAGGAATGGTATGCCACGATAAATCATACACAAACATGCTGCAAGACCCAGAAACTTCCAGCCCCTATTAATTGGGGCAAGTGACACACCTAGCAGTCACACTCAACGACATGGGATTGTTCCCCCGCCATTCAAAACAACAATTGAGATCAAGAGTAATCTTATCACCATGATTCAGAATCAAAAGTTTCAAGACCTATGGAAGACCCTCTTGATCATTTGGATGAGTTTGAAAGGCACTGTGGCCTCACTAAGATCAATGGAGTCAGCGAGTATGCGACTAAGCTGAGGTTGTTCCCGTTCTCTCGTGAGGACAAAGCACATATCTTGAAAAAACATCTACCTCAAGCGTCTATCACTTCATGGGACGCTTGCAAATCTGTATTTCTTACAAAGTTCATCTCTACCTCCAGGACCACAAAGCTTCGCAATGAGATTTCCAACTTTGTGCAGAAGAATTCATAGTCATTATCTGAAGCGTGGGAGTGCTACAAAATTTACCAAACTCAGTGTCCTCACCACGGATTTAGCACTCAAATACTGCTGAATAATCTCTACTACGGTGTTCTACCAAAAATTCGTATATTATTCGATATAGCAAGCCATAGTAACTTCCTAAACAACAATGTTGATGACGGTTGGGAGTTAGTAGAGAACCTTGCCCAAGTAAATGGACAATATGGTGAAGACTTTGACAGAGGCATGAGAGGTACCTTGGATTATGATACTGAGCAGAAAGGAATTCAGGGTTATGAATGACAAGTTGGACAAGTTGCTCATGGTACACCAGAAACAAGTGCACTCAATATATAACAACGATCTAGTTCAGGACAAAGAAGATGATCATGTTGAAGAGGTTAGTTTTGTGCAGAATTAAGGAGGAGGTTACAAGCAATACAACAATAGTAAGCAGCATCCAAACCTCTCTAACAGGAACACAAACGTTGCTAATCCCCAAGATCAGGTCTACCCACCCAAACCCCAACCCATTCAGCAAAAAGCGTATGTACCAAAACAACAATACAACTAGAGTGTTCAACCATCTCCAACTGTACCACCACAGTGTACCGCATAAGCTCAACCGTCAGCTTAACAACCTACAGAAGTGATGGGCATCATACAACAGATACATAAAGAACATACTACAACAGCTACTGAGCTGACAAAGAAGTTTGTTAAGGTACACAAGAAGATAGACACATCTCACAATGATCTCAACTGCAGATTTGAGACACTGAATGCTCGACCCAGGTATGTTGAGAGTCAACAAGCCTCCTCATCTCATGTAAAGACACCTATACAATTCCTTGAGAAAGCAGTTTAAAACCCCAAGGAATACACGCCAATGCCATTACTCTAAGGAGTTGGCATGAGCTGCTAATTCGCGTAGAGAGTACTGAAGCTACTGAGGACAGTAACGTTCAGGAGGGGGAGGATTGCCTTATCATAGATGAAGACGAAAAATATACTCTAGAGACCCCATTCGGGCAAGTGACTCGACCTGATGGTGGTTGAATGCCACCTCTTATGGACAAACCCACGCTAGACTCCAATCTCAACACACAAGATCGAGTCAATTCTAATTCCAAAACCTTTAATGCTCAAAAACAGTCAGCAACTCAAGAGACAAACAAGCCATTTGTTCCACTGCCTTACAACCTCAACTGCCCTTTCCGCAGAGGTATAAGAAGGATCTAACTGAGAAATATAAGGCTCTTTTTGACAAGCAGAAAAAGACATAGAGGTGAAAATTCCCATCTTGGATGCTTTTATGCTAATGCCTCCTTACCAGAAGTTTCTGAAATATGGAGTTAAGGAGAGGAATCAAGAAGTTGAGGGTCTGGTAGTATTGACTCACGAGATCAGTGCCATCATCCAAAGGAAGGTTATACCAAAAGCTTGATGATCCTAGCACTTTCAAAATTCCTTATTCACTTAGACCCTTATCATTCAACAAGTGCTTATGCGACCTTGGTGCATCAATAAGCCTCATGCCACTTTTTGTTGCAAAGGGGTTGGATTTGATGAGTAAACATCATGTAATATCTCTTTACTTTTAGCAGATAGGTCAGTGAGAATCCCTCACGGCATTTTATAAGGTCTTCCTGTTAAGGTTGGAGGAGTTGAGATACCAACATACTTTGTTGTCTTGGAAATGGACGAAGAGCCTAACAATATGCTGCTCTTTGGAAGACTTTTCTTAGCTATGGTTGGAGCATTGATTGATGTAAGAAATGGAACAATTGAGTTGAATCTGGGTTAGGACCTTAAGATGAAGTTAAGCATCACTGATGTGATAAAGAAGGCAAATTATTGAGGGTCATGTCCTTTCAATTTAGGAAATGGTTGCTCTAGCTAATGAGCTATTGGGAGAGTTGTCAGCTAAAGATCAATTGCAAGTCACCTTGACTAAAGCAGCTGCATATGTGTACCTGAGTAAGGAAGCTGAGTGTTATGGGAAGCTTCTAGATGCTCATAAGTCAGTTAAGAATTGTGATCGAGGAGTTGAATGAAATGAATTCCAAGGATAGAGTAACATCTGGTGAAGGATCAACTTTAGCAGGACGTGATTTGATAGTGACTGGACCACGCCCAACCATCGGAATCGAGGTGCATATGGCTGAGTTCACTTCTCAAACAGTCAATGACGACTACTCTAAGCTCAAGGCTCCAAAAGTGGAACTAAACCACTTTCTGCTAGGCTAAGGTACATTTTCTTGGGCTCTAATTTAACTTATCTTGTGACTGTAATAACACTTTGAGTGATGATGAGTTGAACATACTAATGAGTGAACTAAAACGGTTTAGAAAAGCTATAGGTTACTCTCTAGCTGACATTGCGGCGTATCACCTAGTCTTTGCACTTATAGAATTCATCTTGAAAATGAATCACATTCAAGCATTGAACCTCAAATGATGTTGAATCTTAATCTAAAGGAAGTAGTAAAAAAGGAAATTCTTAAGTTGCTAGATGCTGATATCATTTATCCAATTTCAGATAGTAAGTGGGTTTTACCCGTTCATTGTGTCCCTAAAAAGGGCAAAATCATTGTGGTTAGAAACAAGAAGAATGAATTGATCCCACTCAAACTATCATTGGTCACAGAACGTGCATTGATTATAGGAAATTGAACTCTGCATCTAGAAAAGATCATTTTCCACTCCCTTTCATTGATCAAATGGTAGAAGGGTTAGTAAATCATCAATACTATTACTTTTTAGATGGGTATAGTGGATTCTTTCAAATCTCTGTACACCCTGATGACCAAGAAAAACGGTATTCACTTGCCCTTATGGAACATTTGCATATAGGAGAATGCTATTCGGTTTGTGTAATGCACCTGCTACCTTTAACCGCTGCATGACATATATTTTTTCAGATCTGATCAAGGAGATGGTTAAAGTCTTCATGGATGATTTCTCCGTCTATGGCTCTTCCTTCTACTCTTGTTTGTAAAATTTGTGCAGGGTGCTTAGCAGGTGTGTAGAAACATATTTGGTACTGAACTAGGAGAAGTGTCACTTCATGGTCCAAGAAGGAATTGTTATGGGGCACAGGATATCAGAAAAGGGGATTGAGTTTGATAAATCCAAGATTGAGATCATGGTTCAGCTGCAGCCTCCTAAGATGGTAAAAGACGTTAGAAGTATTTTGGGTCATGATGGATTCTATAGGAGATTCATCAAGGATTTCGCCAAGATTTCAAGGTCGGTGACTCGCCTACTCAGCAAGTATGTCGAGTTTAATTTTGATTCCGAGTGTCTTGAAGCATTCTTGAAGCTCAAGGAAGCCTTAGTATCTGCACAAATAGTCTAAGCCCTAGATTGCACTCAACCGTTAGAGATCATGTGCGATGCAAGTAATTATGTAATGGGAGCAGTGTTGGGTCACAGGAAAGACAAGAAGAACAACGTGATCTACTATGTGAGCAGGACACTTGATGATGCCCAGGTCAAGTATGCAACTACTGAAAAGTGCTCCTTGTTTTGGTCTTTGATTTTGAGAAGTTCTGATCATACCTCGTTGGTTCCAAGTTTATTGTGCATACGGATCACACAACTTTGAAATACTTGATAAAAAAGAAGGATGCTAAACCAAGGTTACTGAGGTGGATACTGCTACTTCATGAGTTTGATATAGAAGTTGTGAATAAACTTAGAGTAGAAAATAGGATAGCTGATTATTTATTGCGGATGATGTTCAAAGACTCGATCCCGATTGATGATTCCATGCCAGAGGAGCAGCTCATGTCGCTCAAAGGAGTGAAGACTCGAGTCCAGAAGATCCACTCGGACTCAACTTCGAGTCACAAGTGAACGACTACAGCCTTAAAGTTTTGGGAAAACGCCTTCAGCACAGAAATAACCTAGCTGGAACCACGGTACCATGGTACGTAGACTTGGTTAATTACCTAGTTGTTAGTGAAGAGCCAAAGAGTTTAGATTGCTATCAGAGGAAGAAATTCTTCAGAGATGTGAACTACACTTTTGGGATGAGCCGTATCTCTACAAGAAGAGATCTGACGGTTTGTTCAAAAGGTACATTGTGGAGGAAAAAGTTCAAGGAATTTTGGAGCACATGGTTCAGCGTACAGGGGACACTTTGCTACATTTAAGACAGTTCAGAAGGTTTTGCAAGCACGATTATGGTGGCCTACTATGTTCAGAGATGCTCAAATATTTTCTCCAAGTGTGATCCTTGTCAAAGTATAGGTAACATCAGCAGGAAGAATGAAATGCCACATAATCCAATTCTTGAGATCGAGATTTTTGACTGCTAGGGCATAGAATTTATGGGGCCATTCGACCCATTATCACATGGAAACCGTTATATTCTGGTAGCAATCGATTACATTTCCAAGTGGGTTGTAGGGATTGCATGCCCAACGAATGACACTAAATTGGTGCAGAAATGATTCAAAAGCATCATATTTTTCCGATTTAGATTTCCAAGAAATATGGAAAAAATGTTCTCATCAAAATATGGAAAAAAACTGTTCTCATTGAAAAGACTAAGATCACAAACGAAGTGAAAGATAATAGTGAAACCCCATGACCCCATCCAACACATACATGTCTGTATGTGATATATGATGTCCTTCATGGTAGAGGAAAGCTACTTTAAGATGACACTGAACAAAGAAAAAGAAGAAAGAAACAATGTTTATGTCAAAATTTTGGCAAAAGCTTTCGAAATTAAAATGATGGAAGGATCGAATCTTACTGTAAGTAGAAGTGCCAATCTTCTCAGGATGTTCCTTTATATCAACCTCAAACCTCTCTTGTACCTGTCCACATTTGAAATTGCCACTTTACTAAGATACACAACTTAATACCAAGTGGACTATGAATGGGCTTATGAATAGGATCATACTCCAAATCTGATTAAGAACCTCTGAATATGAAGCTGATGCAACAAATGTAATCAGTGATGGAGGTTCTTATTTCATCAGCAAGCTGTTTGAGAATATGCTGAGAAAGTATAGAGTTAAGCATAAGGTAGCTACACTTTATCACCCACAAAACAGCGGTCAGGTGGAGGTTTCAAACAAGCAGATCAATGTGATACTATCAAAAATTGTTGGTGCATCTAAAAGAGATTGGACTGTGAACCTCGACGATACTTTATGGGCGTATAGAACAGCTCACAAGACCCCAATTGGAAGAACTCCATTTCATCTGCTTTATGGCAACTCGTGTCACCTTCCTGTTGAGATCAAATACAAGGAAATTTGGGCTACAAGGTTTCTAAATTTTGACCTCAAGACTGCTCAAGAGAAAAAGCTCATGGACTTGCTTGAGTTAGAAGAGATCAGATTTGAAGCTTACGAAAGCTCGAAAATTTATAAGGAGAGAACTAAGGCATTTCATGATAACAAGATTGCACCGAAGAGGGTCACAGCTGGTGATCAAATGCTGCTCTCCAATTCGAGGCTCAAGTTGTTTCTTGGAAAATTAAAGTCAAAATGGTCTGATCATTTCAAGGTTAAAGAAGTCTTACCATATGGAGCAGTGACTCTGATCAATAAAGAACGGTGAGGATTTCAGTGTGAATGGACAGAGAGTGAAATCGTACCTCGCTGATGAGAATGTGCCTGAGAGAACCTTAGTTTCTCTTGACGAACCCTCACACCACTGATAAAGCGTGAAAAGTCAAGCTTAGGGACTTTAAACAAGTGCTTTGGAGGTAACCTAGTGGTATCTTTGTAGATATTTTTCATTTCCTTTTTAGCTAATCTTTCTTTCATTTTGATTTTTTGTATTTCAGGAATCTGGATAATTGGTCTCTGACTCAACCTTAAGCAAGGAGTGGTCATTTATGATTTCTAGTTTAATTTAATAATTTCTTTTTTAAAAAAAATCAGGTGGTCACGAGAGTGATGCTTGACTAGATTGGGAGAAGGATTGGGAAACAGAAATACAGCTTTTGACATACTCAATCACGTGGCCTTGCTTGCAGCTTTGGGACAGAACCATCTCTAATTCCTCTATAATTATCACCGAACTCATCTCCACTCTCACCTATTAAACCAACCATTACTCTTGTTTTTTCTCTTCCATTACTTTTTCACATGATTCTGCATTGATTTTTACGAGGATTGTTTTTTTTTCTACAGAACCCAGAGCTTAAGTCGAACCATGACTCCAGCTCAAGAAGCCGCCGCTTTTTTGACTTGAATGACACCTTGAGCTGCCAACGTCATCACGGTAACTCGGACCACCTCTCGTGTCTCAGCCATCGTCCTTGACTTGGTTGGCCAATCAGTGTGAAAGTCGCGCCATTGTGAGCTGAGAACCGCCACCGCTCTTGACCTGATTCTTACTCCAAGTCATCCACCACCTCTGTTCTTCAATTGAACTACAATCCAAGTCCCAAAACCGTAATCTTCTTGAACCGGGTCGCTCTTCTGAGTCA
Organism: Lepidium aucheri; assembly: GCA_900406435.1. NCBI lineage: Eukaryota > Viridiplantae > Streptophyta > Magnoliopsida > Brassicales > Brassicaceae > Lepidium > Lepidium aucheri. The sequence continues at coordinate 2,323 of OVBA01008927.1, read as the reverse complement.
CATACACCAAATCCTTGTCACATGCACAACTGTTATTGACTCAATGCGTACATCCCAGTCATACTGCTTGTGAATAGTGCAGCCTTTCTAACTCGACCTAGCAGTCTCTGTCCCTCTGAATCGATCCACACGCGCCATCTCCTTGTGTCAAGAACCGCCATTATCTAGTAGCTGCTTTTTCTTGACTGGGGTTGTACTACCGAGTTCATGCAACACACACAACACAACCATGAGCAAATATAAAGAGATGCAGTGGCTCTTCTTCAAAAAGAAGCTTAACACGTTCAATGGCTGAAGGTTCTCCAATTAATATCAATGACGAATGACTTGGCTTTAGACCTTATGCAAGGGCGAGATGAGATCCGTAGAGGCAAAGCAGTTCAAGAAGAACCCGATGATGAGGAGATGTTAGATGGATATGAAAGTTTGGGTGATGGAGATGACGGCGGAGACAACTTTGACTGTGATGGAGCACCTCGGAAAGTAAGCTACAAGGACGCTATCAAAGCATTTTGGCAGATGAAGTTTGGCAGGAATGAGATACATGCATCACGCAACAATGGTCAAGCTTGGGATCGCTCAAGATGTCGATCTTAGTCTACAAACGTGTGGATAATGTTGTACATGACTAATATTCGAGAATCTTACAAATCAGAGACTATCCAATTTTTTGCATCAGTCACATTGAACGAGTATTCTCGCAAGAAAAAAGGATGAAGACTATAGGTGGATTCGGAGAACTGACCTTCGAAGTCAGCGATAGAAAATTTTCTTTCACTCCAACCCGACTCGAAGAGCTTTTTAAACTTTGAACTTGCGCGGAACTTGACGCTAAGTTTGACAGAGAAGACCTGGATTATTTATGGAAAGTAATGGCAGGTCCTACGCCATATCATCCTTTCGACAACAAAAGCGCTAGCATCAAAAATGCCACTATTCATTACTTTCATAGAGCGAACGTCGCCACATGCTTTGCTAGAAAAAAGTAAGAGTATGTGCGCCTGTCCGAAGTCAAAATGATTGGCAACGCACTCATCCAAGTCCTTAACACCACTATTGCTACAGAAGGAAGTTCAAGGGAGATATTAACGAAGTTGAATTTACAAAGGCATTGATGAGATAGTTTACCACCTATAGAGGATGGGCGTCAAGGTTGACAGATAAGACAAAGGGAGTCATTCGAATTGGGGGGGGGGGTTGTAACAAGAATACTTGAAGCATGTGAGGTTCCTTTAAAACAAAGGCAATCTCTCTGGCATGGATCGCCATGGTGTACCTTCAGAAAATTTGATTCTTAGCACGAGCACCGCATGGAGGGAATTGGTTGTTTCACTTAATCGATCACGGGAAAAGAATCATAGATAGCACTTCCAAATGTGGATTGTACTTAACGTGGCACAGAGGGTAATGTCACATTCATTCCTCCAGAAGAGCTCCTCTTTGGTAAGCAAACCTATGTCGAATGTTAGGAACAGAGACAGGAACAAACAGAGCGGGATGACAAAGCACCAAAGTACTTTTTTTTGAAGAATAGTGGATGACCAAAAGCATGGGAGTCGCTCATAAAAACCTTAGTCTAGTTCAACGATTTTATAAATGGAATGCTTAAAGAGTTACATCATTGGAAGCGCAGTTCAATGACTTCACACTTAGTTCGAGCTCTCGCAGAGGTAGAGATTTTACTCCTCCGGACTTTAGAGGACCGACACCACCACCTCTCATACGGTCTATGTTGGCCATTGATGTGTGTGATCTTTGATGGTTTTAAAGTCTTATTTTAGGTTGTTTTGCATCCGTTTAGCTGGATTCCGTGTACTTAGGTCCGTTTAGGTTAGTTTTGCACTTTTTGTATTTGTATTTGGAGTTTTGGAGTTTATCTAGGTAAATGAGCAAAAGGAGCAGAAAAGAAGCAAAAAATGGAGCTAAGGATGATTGGATCAGCTGCTAGGCAAAAGAAGTCATGTAAACTCGGATCGCTTCCTCATGGACCGCAGGGCGAGGACTGCTCGGAATGCTCAAAAGAAGATGCCTCATTCACCAGCCTCAACCTATCTGCCCTGAGGGAAGACAAGTCCATTACACTCAGACCATTCACTCAGCCTCAACCCCCGAGGACGAAGACCTGAACCACNACCACTCCTCGGTGCCCAAGCTCGCGCAAGGACTCCGAGGGCAAGATTTCTGGTTGACCAACTTAGGTCGGTTTGACCATTAGGATTATGCAAATGATCCTATAAATACCCTCTAAACACTCTCTTATCATTTTTATCTATTGTTTAGCCAAAAAAACTCTCTCTATTTTTGTTGTTGCTTTCATTTATGC
>OVBA01008926.1:0-11546 GCA_900406435.1 Lepidium aucheri | reverse complement strand
CTTATTTTCTTGTAAAAACTTAGAAAAAACGTGGCTGATTTAAAATTCAACTAATCAAATCAAATCAATGAAAATTTATTGCCACAAAAATACAAAGATACAATCGAATCATATGAAAAATTATATAAACAAATTTTATTCAGAAAATTAATTATCTAATACAAATGGACCAATCATAGATTTTAAATATATATTATATTATTATAAATTATACGAATAATTCAACGGTATAGTCTTATTATAATAGAGATACAGAAAATCTTATTGCTACGATTTTATTATAATAGAGATAATAAACAAAATCTGTTTGATTTAGGTACTTATCATAATCTTAACAAACTTAGTTAAAACAATTATATCCAAAGTAAAAAGTAAAATCATGGTTAATAAAATTACCAATCAAATCATAATATAATAAACCAAATTTGTTCAGCAAAAAGTCAAATCGTGGTTACCAATCATTTATTATAGTATAGTTAAAATCTGTTTACTTTAGGATATTATCCAAATCTTAACAAATTTAGTTAAAATAATTATATCCAACGGTGGTTTTAATAAAAGACCGGTTTTAATAAAATTCCTAATCAAACTGTGGTTTCTCTAAGATAAATATATAACCGAATCATGTGATAAATTATCTAAACTAATTATATTCAGACAAAATAATTATCTAATACAAATCGACCAATTATAGATTTTAAATCTCTATTTTATTATTATAAATTATACGGATAATTCAACACTACGGTTTTATTATAATAGAGATAATTTATAAATACAAGTTTAAATGCTTAAATGAACATGTATTTATAAACATAAATGAATACATGTTTAAAATCATAAATAAACGTGTGATTGAAACTTAAATAAATATGAGTTTAAAAACCTATGTGAAGGTGGGTGAAAAACATAAATAACACGAATCAAAAAATTTATATGTAAAAATTGTAATGAATTAAAACTTAAATCAACAGAGATAAATAAATATTTTTATGTACAATAGCGGTCATCATTATAATTTAATTTTAATATATCAAATATGTCTAAAATTAATAAATTTATTTATATATATATATATATATACAAATCAAACCGTGAAGTATTAACAAAAAGAAATCAAATCTCACATATAAATATTAAATAAATAAAATTAGCTACAAATGTATAATAAGTTTTTACAAAAACATAACCCGTACATAACACAGGACATCATCTAGTTTCAGTAATATAATTGTAATAAAGGAGGCAAGTTAATAACAGAATATGTTTTTGAATATACTTTCTTTTTTCATTTTGTTAGTGATAGTAGATTACGAGAACGAACTCAAAAAAAAAAAAAAGTTAATGATTTGGACTATGGAGATGTTAAATTGCTCTAAACAAAGTTGTGAACAAATTGCTCTAAAAAAAGTGACTTTGTTACAACAGAAAAGGGTAACTCGTTTTGTCTGCAAAGGCTGCCAAAATTTTATCAAAAAACATTAGAGGTTATGGTAAAGCAAAGGTCCGTTAAAACCCAGTTCAAGCAGAATCAACAAGGTGCATCGATATAAAGGATATTTGCTTTAGAAGTCCTGAGCCATCCCTGAGAAGGCACTAATTGTATTGCTTGCCACATCCAGAAGCTGCAAGTATTCATCCTCGCCATCTACAAGTGGCTGGATACACAAATTGAAAAAATATAAGTTCTTTATTTTTATCACTAGAGGTAATAGAGATATGCTTAGCTAGATTGCAACATTTCTACAGATTCAAACAATAATGTAAATTGCGAGTTTAAAGTTGTGAATCTGACTCAAAAGGCCAATATAATCGAGTCCAGCATATTGATAATTGATCTCACTCCAGTCTTCCACTAACTCCTAAAGGGAGACAAATGTACTCAAGAGATTCCACCGGAGACAGGAAGTCTTACCTTATCTGTTTCAGCTAAACACTTGCAGATCTTAGCTTTTGCGTGTCTGTAATGTCATTGTCAGCCTCCACAACTATATTGAACAACTGAAAGAGGATTTCATAAAGGGTGGTTATAGTCACATTGCATGACTTAAATAAGCAAAAAATAAGAGAGAGAAATAGATAACCTGATTGATGATTTGACATGCAGGATATCCTTCTGCAACTATGTTATCCACTTCCTTGTTTGCAATATCAAAGTCACCACTTTTGCATGCAGAAAAAAGTTTATTGACTACCTCCGCGAGGAACTACCTGATAGGTTTGTAAGACATCCAAAGTAACCATCATGAAGTCTGACTGGATTAAAAATACCATACACTTATGCAAAGTTGGTTTAACCTTACCCCAGATACATCAAGTAAATTCTTAGAAGTTATTGTTGATCCAAACAACCGAGCAGCACTCTGTAATATTCAAGGAGAAAGACTGGGTCGCATATCTATAGGCAATTTGTCCAATAACAAGTCTTTCGAATAGTTTTTATCTTACCTGCAGATATGTGATGGCCCTACGGAGATCACCTTGTGATATGGTGCTCAAAGTTGAAAGAGCCTAAATGGGATATAGCTATTATAAACAGCTTTCACAAAACCAAAATAAAAGGGCGAACTTTAAAGCATTTATTCAAACCTCTCCACCAAGGTTGAGACCTTCTTCATTACAAATATGCAATATACGGTTAGTCATGACTTCTTCAGAAAGTGGCTTAAACCTGAACTTCGCACATCTGGAAGCAAGAGGCTCTATGATCCTAAAGAATAACAAATCAAAGATACAAAAGTGACCAGAATGGGTGGGTCTTAGCTCCCCTCCACAAACTGTTTTCTGTTATGAACTGAGTTAATTCACAGCTCACTATGACATGAACCAAAATATAACAAAATTATTAACGGAAAAAAAACAATCATTTAACATAACCAGATCAAGCATAGAAGAAATGAGAGGGAGATGCAAGTGATAAAAATGGCCAACGTTTAACTACAATAGTAACAGATTTACCTGCTGATATAATTACATACATAAAAGAATCTGGTGACTTTGGAGTAAGTTTCCATAGTGCGCCTCAGGGCATTCTGTACAGTAAGTAAGAGAGTTCATCGCAGCCCAAACGTACAAACGGTTAGTAAAGCATGTTTAACGTACCTGAGAATCTTTCGTCATCGAATCAGCCTCATCCAGGATGATGATCTTAAAAGACGGGCAAGGATATCCACTGAAGTATCATATTTTAGTAGTCTTTAGATAAATGCACAGTGACACAAAAAGCAGAGACGACAAACTAAAAAGACAAAATTATTGACAAAGGCAAAAAAATATAGCTTTACACACCCTTGACGGTTATTAGACCCAACAGCAACAGCAGCAAAGTCCTTGATTTAAAGTCTTAACAACATTAATCCCTCTGTCATCACTTGCATTCAGCTCCAACACCCTAGACTTGTACAGTTCGGGACTGCAAAAACTCCATAGTTAGTTCAAATCCCCATTAAAAATTCAAAAGTTTCGGCTTGCGATCACAGAAAGATAAGATATTAAAACAATGACAATCTCATGAAACACAATTATAATCCCAACAGAAGCTGAAACTAACTCATGTTACACAATCTAGAATGAAGAATAAGAACACTGAGCTTCAATTTGCTTGAAAGGTGATACAATCTGGATCAGAAACCTAAAAGCTTACCTAACAACACCATAATGACTAGTATAATGACTAGTATTATTATATATATTCACATCTTACTTTACTGTCTAATTACCTATTGGGAAAACTTGTTACCTACTGAGAAACTTGGTATTTTATTAAGAAACCACAAGGCTTGAGAGATCAAACTGTTTCAGCAATCACATCAGTTTTCAAAGTTATCCAAACCACAAACTTGGATGTATCATATTAGATAGAGATCACAAGGTCTCATAAAAGTTAAGCACACAAAAATGAGTCAATCAAAATGTCATGGATGACTAGTACATAAAACAAAACAAAAGACGCACTTAAAATCAGAATCTTCAGCCTCAACAAAGTATAAGATGAATTGAGTACCCAAATAGCTGATGGGCGATGGTAAGTGCAGTAGTGGTTTTTTTGGTGCCTGGCGGTCCATAAAAGAGCATGTGGGGGCACTGCAATTTAGAATCACAGAAAGTCAAAATCGACATTTAGGGTTTTGACACTTATACCCGAAAACCCCCATTGTACAAAATCTAGGGATTTTTCAAGAGGATTCCAGATGACTGGAGATATGAAGTTAAATTTTACGTTGGCAGTCTCGAGAGTGTTGATGAGGACCCGAACCACTCCTTCCTGGTGAGCCACGTCCTTAACATGCTTTGGCCGACTGAAACCACATCGGAAACAAAGAAGAATTTAGAAACCAGACCATTATATTCGTCATCGGTAAAGCATACACGGGGATAAATTATCAGTAAATCATCGTACTATTTCTCAACCCATGGCTGCAAACTCTGAAGAACTGGCGTCATTCCTCTTTTAGTCTTGCTTTTTAATTCAGCTCTAGTTCCTAGTTGGAAGACTGAATCCTTATAACCTTATATGATGGTTTGTAGGGATTTTTACCGCTCACACCATAAACCCTTGCTAAACCCTGGGATTTGTCGGAGATGGAAATAAGAAGAAATGAGATAAAAGAGATAGAAGAAGATAGAAATCAGAGAAGAAGAAAGAAGACGGAAATTCACCCCAAAAAAAAAAAAAGATTCAGAAGATAATTCTCTACTCTAAGTATGACAAGAACTTGAGTATCACCTAGAACCGTATTACCAAGCTTATCTTGAAACGGAGTAATCAGCTGAGATTTGACACCTTTTATCACTTCACAAACAACCTCCTTAGTGTTTAAAATCCCAAAATTAAGTGCACAAGCATTCTCCTCCTCCTGATTCCATATCTCAATACGGTCCATAATCCTCTTCAAAAACTATGCACTCTCTTCCTGTTACCTGAAGCTTTAACATTAACTTCAACACATCCACATGTCTTACACGTAGACGTAGGGTAAACTCCACCACCACTCTGACGACACGAGCATCTTTGCTTGAAGGAGATAACGTCTCTGCAAACCTAAGAGTGGCATGATGAGGTATTAAGTACGAACATGCCCTTTCTTGTTAACACTCTCACCGTAATCCCTAACAGCCTCTGACTTTTATTCCCACCTGAATTGCTGTTTACCCACTTTATAAGTCCATGCCAATCCATCATAAGAAGTATCATAAGCCATATATTCTTTGTCCCATAACTATGGCGTAACTTGTGTAGATTCCATTTCATGGCACAAGGTGATTCTGTGAGCTTAAACCTTTGCAATGTCCACATATCAGAATCCATTTCTTTTCCTGGATCGAAATTTACACGCCTAGGACCATCTTGGTTTCTTCTCCGATCTGTAATAGCTCCACCATTTATAATATCTACAGCCTTGGGTGTTGTTCGGATTCACCTTGTTGTAACTGATTTTCAGAGGAACATTCTCCATAGCTGCAGAAAGATTTTTACACATCAATATGTAACTCTGAGCTATATCCTCCAAGACAATAAGCGGTAGATCCGGAAGTTCATATGACAAGGATTCAAATGCCTCTCTATACTCCGTAATTGTGCCATCATGTTTTAATTGCATCAGCTAAACCAACACAGCACCATCATTTGTTGGTTTATACCTGATAAGAAATTGTTCCTCAATTGTTTGCCAACAACTCACATTCTCACGGTCTTGAATCCTTTCTAACCACACAATGGCATTTCCAGTTTTGCAAGAATAAGCTATACTTTACTTATTTCTTTCAGGTGTGTGATATCTCTCAATGTACCTTTCAAGTCTGTGCAACCACTCAACATTCTCACCCTCATACATAGGTAGCTCACATTTCATGACAGAGAAACCTACCGTAAAAACTGGAGAGCTCACCTTGCTATCTTCGAGTCTCTGGAACGAAGTAGAGCTGTGGTGTTGCGTGGGAACCACTTAGCACTCGTTTGCTTTTTCTTAGCTGCTCAATTCCTGTATGTTTATTTGTCTCCGTTTGCAGATCTCTTCTTCATTAGAGGCAGATTGGTAGGAATAGCATACTTATCAACCCTTTGTATCAGTAAGAAGGTTTGATATCCTCAAAAAGGACTGTTCCCCGGAAATAGAAACCTCTTCTTTGCAAAAGTCCTAATACTTACATTAATAAAAGTCTTATGCATATACAGCACATACATGTACATTACAAGTCTTGTACAAATCTATAACAAGAGTTACAAGCTGGGATACATCTCATGAACTTACAGTGAGTGAAGCAGCAGACATCAAGGATACTTAATAGTCGTGCAATCAAATATACGTACGTGTGTGTGTGGAGATACATATTATCATGCTATATTTCGGCCTTTGAGTGTCGGGTACTTGTTGAGCCAGTGACAGTCTTCAAACGAGCAACTTGAATCATTCCTCCTGCGTAGCACTACGTCGTCAGGGTGGATGAACCGAGGGGCCCATGCGGGTGTTCCATCTTCATAAGAGTTATGCGTCAGCCTCCTCAAATTAGAGCCATCCAGTTTTATCGTAAAGATATCACCATATGGCTGGTAATGATGCGGGTTTGAGATTGGTTCAGCTGAGATTCCAGCATAATCAGATGTAAAAACTATGGATTTGCTGTCAGGGCTAAAGATCGGATGGTTAGTTCTCCCACCCGACCCGCTTTGGAGAAGCTTCCTTAACCCTGTTCCGTTCGGGTGGATCAGAAACAGCTCGAAACTACCTGAGCCGGGATTTTCTCGGTCAGATGTAAAAGCTATCCATTCCCCATCCGGTGACCAGTTACACATTGTGTCAGTCCACGCACCTTCAGTTAACCTCCATAGACCACCGGCTTCGCCTTTCTCAGCATCCATTATGTAAAGGTTTTTGTGACCAGTCCGACCCGAACGAAACACGATCCACTTCCCGTCCGGAGATGGCCATGGGAAAGCATTGTTTTTCCCATTTGTGGTTAGCCTCTTTACGGAAGATGACTTATCTACGTCAATGGATATGATATCGACCTTGGTTCTCTCTGTAGCAAACGTTGGACCTGAGCTAGAGTAAACAATTCCTGGTCGAACCGGATCCCACGCTGTAGAAAACGCCATTCCGTTGTACACTTCACGTCTCCCCGAACCATCCGGCTTCACCACAAACACACCAGGCATTTTGACGTATGCGATACGATCACTTCCCGGTGAGAAGGAAGGAAACGAACCATCGATTCTAAAGAGAGAGAGGTCCGTTGAAGTGGTTTGTATATTCTCAAGGAGAAGCAGAGGACTTCTCCGTCCATTAGCCTCACCTCTGCAACTATGGTACCCGACTCGGGACGAGTCAGGGGAGAGAAACGGGTTCAAGTGATGACTCTTCGGCGCAACCAAACGAGTCAACTCAATAAACTCATTCCTCTTCACATCATACAACTCCACGTGACGGTAATCCGAGCCAGGTCTCCTCGTTGCTACTGCAATGAACTCGTGGTTGTTTGGTGACGTGGCAGGTGTGAAAGCGTGAACTCCCGGGGGTGTGACTCGCTGAATAGTCACCGACTCTGTAGTCAACGGTCCGTTTTTAGGTAAGATCGCTCGGTACACACTGATCCAACCATCACCTTCGCTTCTTCTATGAAAATACAGAGTCGAGTCATCAACCCAACACGGCCAACCACCGTGCTTCACCACCTTGACTCTTTGAGTTCCATCACGAGTAGAGAAAACGTAGATGTCCGTACTTAACTCCTCAACTTCCCCCGTCCAGCCTCTCTCTCCGTAGGAAGCCACAGCCGTCCAATTACCGGAAGGAGACACCGCAGGACTGAAATCGGCAATTCCACTCGGCGTCAATCGCCGGGTTAACCCAGTTCTCAACTCGGTAGAGTAAACGGCGGTCCAGCTTGTCCTGGGCTCACCTGAGTCCTCGTGTGTTGACACGTAGATGAGAAATTCACCATTCAAACTAGGCTTATCTTTAAAAGAATTTACCGTCATGCCACTTCGATGATCAAAGCCTGATAACAAAGGAACTTGGACTCGAGATGGTGTCTCTAACACCGATCTTCTTTCCCTTGTAGAATCAGAATTGCCGCCGTAAATTAGGTCATAGTATATACTTGGAGTACCATTTCGCTCAGTGACGTAGATGAGATGCAGAGGAGACGAATCTTCTAGTTGGATTAGGGTTTCATCGGGAAGGAGAGAGATGAGCACTGGAGAAGGAGAGGGGAAATAGCCGTTGAAATTTACTGATTCTCCATCGGTGACCCGGAGCTCTCCGGGAATAGACGGCGGACGTCTCGTGGAGAGTGTGAATATGTCAAATTCGTAGTGCGATCGTCCTAGAGTGGTGAAGACGATGGTGTCCCCATCGTCAGCGTTAGAATCCTGATGTTCCGCAGCATATTCCTGAAACGAAAGGAGAAAAGATGCGAGAAAGAGAAGCAGAGCAATTTTTTTCATGGTGGATTGGTCGGTGGTTGACAACTAAGACCGAAGGTTTATCATAATTGTAAGAGATGACGGATTATGGTATTTTAGGGACCCTTACGAGATAATGTCGACACGTGACAATCACTCGTGAGATTATTACAGATAACGTTTTTGACAAATGTAATTATATATTATCTACTTACAAGAATTATTCGTGTAATACCCACGTTCGGTAAATTCGAGAATGCACTAGGTGCGGTATGTGAATACGGTACGAACGGACGAACCAAACAGGGTCATTTGGATAAACGGACCAAGGAAGGACATTGGAAGCCTAAAGAATGATTAAGATCAAGCAAAACCATGGAAAATAAGTTAAGGAAGGAATTTAGGACAAGATTTGAGGATTAGGACCAAACTGAGTGGATCAGACAGCTCGGTCGGTTCGGACAGGTTTGGTCGGATCGGACAGCTCGGTCGGATCGGACAGCTCGGTCGAATCGGACAGCTCGATCGAATCGGACAGGATTGGTCGGATCGGACAGCTCGGTCAGATCGGACATGCTTGGTCGGTTCGGACAGCATTGTCGAATCGGACATACTTGGTCGGTTTGGACAACATTGTCGGATCGGACATACTTGGTCGGTTTGGACAACATTGTCGGATCGGACAATTTGGTTGGCTCGGAAAGCTTGGTCTGGATCGAACATGGTTGGTCCGATTTTGAACATGAACCTCCTAGGTCCAGACATATTATGTTCAGTTTTGGACAAGTCTGGTTTGTGAAAGGTCATGAGTTGTCAACGAAAGGATAAGGGTGCTTGTTTGGACAAGAGTTTATTAGATGTCCGAATGAGTAGCCTAATGGGACAATGAAAAGAATTAATGTGGTATGGGCCAAGGGTTATTTGGATATGGGCCAAAGGTTGTTTTAAGGGTTGATTTAAAAGGGGCTTGAGCTCGGCCAACCTAAAGGATTAGGGTTAAGGATTAGGTTAACTTAGAGCATATAAATAGGATCCTTAATCCTTCTTAGAAAAGGAATCCGCAAAACTAAACCTAAAATTAAGAGAGAGAGCTCGAAACCAACCAAGAGAAATCGATCTAGTGGAAGCAAGGAAAGAGGTTGAATTGGGTTGAAGGTTTTGCTAGAATTGGCAAATCGAAACCCATAGTGCAAAGAAAAACCCGAAAGAGAGTTAAGGCAAAGGTGAGTCCGTGACTCTGAGGCTTGATTAGTCTTGTGTTTGGTAATAGGTTGAATGGAACCCTAGAATGGTTAGGTTGAATGGTTAAGTGAGTTGGGTCGTGATTGTGATATGCGAACCTTGTGTTCGAACTCTGTGATATGCGAACCATGTGTTCGGACTCTGTGACTTGAGAACCTGAGGGTTTGTTTATGTGACTTGAGAACTTGAGGGTTCGTTTATGTGACTTGTGATATGTTAAAGATGATGCTCTAAACTTAAAGGTTACTTTAGCTGATCCAGAAGTAACCCAGGTAGTTAAACTAATCGATGAGTTAACCCTGAAATCGTGATTGTTCTCTGGTTTATTTAATTTATTATTGAATACATGTTCTCGTTATAGCCTAGTAGGACGGAATGACCGAACCACTAAGCAAATTTGTTTGCTTATTCAATCTGCGTGATTGTAGGTAACGACTCGGCCAATGAGCGAGAAAGTGGCTAGTAGGAGCGAGACCAAGGCGGAAGGGAGAGGAGGTGAATTTAGGGATGTAAATTGGGGGCTTTATTTATGTTATTTGAAATTGAACTTGATGCTAGAAGCGCTTTTAATTTTGTTAAGTTATCGATTGTTATTGAACCTTGAATTTAGTTTGAATAAGAATGCAATCACGTTTTTATAATCTGTTTGGGCTTATCACATCTCTTGAATCGAATTTTGACTTAGTGAAATATGGAACATGAAATGGTTAAGTGTAAGGTCCGCCCAAGACCTTGCTAAAATGTATCGGAACTTGAGTTTAATAAGTTGGGGTGTTACAATTTGGTATCAGATCCAGGTTGATTCTAGGATAGATGGGAAATATGTGAATGTGTTAGATGAATGATATCCATCCTCCTCACGCCAAGGTCTCGCGGTAATTTGTTATGTGTTCCGAGAATCGAGCTAAGTTGATAGAGGTTATTAACTTAGCGAATGTGGTGACTGTAGATGGTTAGTACCCGTAATGGAAGAAGAGCTAATGTGTAGGAACCATAACCATGGGTGGTGTGGAAACCCATGTGTTGTTTGATTCCGGGGCGTCACATTGTTTTGTACACCCGAGAATGATCGGTATTAGTGAGTTTAAGAAATCACCTGGAGTAAGTAGTGGAATGTTAGTCTAAGCAGCTGGTGGGCAATTAATGGATGCCTTAGGGGATGCTGGAAACGTTTCCGTGCTCATAGAAGGAGTGAACATGCTGACTAACCTTGTGATTTGTGAAGTAGAATTATACGATGTGATCTTAGGAATGGATTGGCTTGGAAAGTATAAGGCACGCATAGATTGTTATCGTGGTAGAGTTGAGTTTGAGAATGGAGGAAATTGGTTGGTGTATCAGGGAATCTAACCCACTTCAGGTAGTTTGATTGTCTCGGCTGTCCAAGCAGAACAAATGCTCGAGAAAGGATGTGAGGCGTACTTAGTTACGATCTCAACGGTCGAAGTTGGACCAGGAACAGAACTTAAGGACATTCCAGTAGTGAATGAGTTTGAGGATGTGTTTGCAGCACTCACGGGATTACCACCAGAAAGGTCGGATCTGTTCACAATTGAACTAGAACCCGGAACAACACCTATCTCCAAAGCACCATATCGGATGGCACCGACGGAGATGGCTGAATTGAAAAAGGAGCTTAGTGAACTAATGGATAAGGGAATTATAAGGCCTACTAGTTCACCATGGGATGCACCGGTGCTATTTGTGAAAAAGAAGGATGGAACCTTCACGTTGTGTATCGACTACCGTGGATTGNCGACTACCGTGGATTGAATAGAGTGACAGTAAAGAACAAGTACCCTCTCCCTCGAGTGGATGAGTTATTGGACCAACTCAGAGTTGCTACTTAGTTCTCAAAGATTGATTTAGCTTTGGGCTATCATCAGATTCCAATTGCAGA
>OVBA01008925.1:0-11547 GCA_900406435.1 Lepidium aucheri | reverse complement strand
AGGCTTTATAAGAGAGCTTAAAAAATTTAGAAGGTGTTTATAAAAAATTTAGAAGGTGTTTATCAAAATTTATAAGGGTTTATAAGAGACCTCATAAAATTTATAAGGTTTTTATAAAAAAATGTATAAGGTGTTTATAATAATTTATAAGGCGTTTATAAAAATTTATAAGGCGTTTATAAAAATTTATAAGGCGTTTATAAAAATTTATAAGGGTGTTTATAAATATTTTGTAAAGATCTATAAGCGCACTTATAAAAATATTTTGGCGGGAAATTTTTTTTTCCCTAAATTTTTTTTTCAAAATTCCATAAAAAAAATTTTTTGGCGGGAAAAACTTTTTTTGGCGGAAAATTTTTTTTTTGGCGGGAAAAGTTTGTAACAATTCTATTGAGGGGTATTTTAGTCATTTTTGTATTAATGAGGGGCATTTTTGAAAAAATAAATGTCAAGGGGCATTTTTGAAAAAGGGTACACTAAAAAGGGCATTTCTCAAAATTTTCCTATAAAAAATATTATCTTTATTCACAATCTTAACACACACAAAAATTGTAAAAAGAAATATAAGTATTTATCAATAAGTAATTATAAAATAAATATAAAGCATAAAAGAAAATATTCTCGATATTTTTTAAAAATTAATATAACAAAAAAAAATGAACTTATCTAAAAAATTGCAAATATTTTATAATCTTAACAAAAAAAATCTAATTATCTAGAAATACAGTTTCTCAAACTTACATATTAACAAGGTTTTTTTAGTTATTAAAACGAACAATTAGAAAATTAGGCTTCTTATTTCGTGTGCCTTATTTAATATCTTTGTATTTTGTCAAAAAAATTGAAAATTGGTGTATAAGTATAAGATTTGATATTTTGAAGGAAAAAAAAACATAGACCCATGAATTGAATAGGATTCCTAAAGGCCCATCTAATTAAAGCCCATGCTAACCGACTCAAAATCGCAGGTATAAATGCCTAATTAACCTCTGTCAGCTTCTTACGTCGGAACCATGCCTCCGTCTGACGAGAATCCTATGCCCTCACATGAATACGACGACACCTCATCTATCGACGAAGACAGTATATCTTCAAGATTGTACTCGAGTAAGATCTCTCTTTCTCTCTGCTTGAAAAACTAAACATGAACGACCTCTGATGATTGTTTATGCGTACCCTGTTGTCAAAAAGTCAAATTTACAGGGGCTGGTTGCAGCAGTGTCTTTTGGGATGTGGTGGGACTTCCCGTTTCCAGATGGTGTTGTTCCTAATTTGATTAAAGTTAAAATTCTAAAACTCTAAAAAATATACACTTAGATACATATTCAAATAATTGATATGGTTCTTTATGATTTTATGATTTTAAGGTACAATATTAATAATTTATTTATGTAAATAACTTTATAATAATTTAAACTATTTTCTAATTAATTGATATATATATTTTAGGGTGAGAACAAAATAGCCTCAGAACGGTCCACAAAGTGAAAAATAATGAATTGATTTCTAAATTCAAAAGTTTTTGAACAATGAAGTATTAAAATCATTACAAACCTACAAGTTTCTCCTACAACTCGAGTTTACCGTACTTCTACTCATAACTTCAAGTTCTCTTTCATGTACACAACCACTGCCAATATAGATCCTCTGGTAGAGGATTATGTGTTCGAATTAAAATTGGTTGATTAACCTGAATTACTTGAAAAACGATTTAAAGATATTTATATTATACGTAAGAAATAATTCTTTTTTAAAAAATATTATTTTTGATTGTAAGTATTAATTATTAAAAACTAAAGATATTTGTTATATATAAAAAATATTTGGGAGAATTGTAAAAATGCCCTCTCATTATAGAAAAACGACAAAACTAAATTTATATTCTTCTTATTTTATATTTTTACAAACTTTTTTTCCGCCAAAAAAAATTTTCCATCAAATTTTTTTTTTCCGCAAAATTCTCTTTTTTTTCTGCCAAAAAAAAAATTTTCCCGGCCAAAAAAAAATATTTTCCAGCCAGATCTTTTTCGCTTTACGAAAGAAATTTCCCGCTAAAAAAATTTATAAGGGAGTTTATAAAAAATACTTATAAGAGAGGTTATAAAATTTATAAGAATTTATAATAGAGCTTATAAAATTTATAAGGTTTTATAAGAGACCTTATAAATTTATAAGATTTTATTATAGAGCTTATATAATTTATAAGGCTTTATAAAATAGGTTATAAAATTATAAGGTGTTTATAAAAAAATTATAAGGTGCTTATAAAAATTTATAAAGTATTTACAAAAATTTATAAGAGAGCTTATAAAAATTTATAAAGCTTTATAAGAGACCTTATAAAATTTATAAGGCTTTATAATAGAGCTTATATATTTTATATGGTTTTATAAGAGACCTTATAAAATTTATATGGTGTTTATAAAAAATTTATAAGATGTTTATCAAAATTTAGAAGGGTTTATAAGAGAGCTTATAAAATTCATAAAGTGTTTACAAAAATTAATAAGACATTTATAAAAATTTATAAGGTACTTATAAAAATAATTTGGCGGAAAAATTATTCTTTTTTGTGGGAAAAAGTTTTTTTCCGTAAATTTTTTTTTGATGTTCCATAAAAATATTTTTGGCTGGAAATGTTTTTTTTTGGCGGGAATATTTTTTTTTTCGCAGAAAAAATTTATAACAATTCTTTTGAGGGTATTTTTGTATTAATGATTGACATATTTGAAAAGATAAATATCAAGGAGCATTTTTGAAAAGGGGTACACTAAAAAAAACATTTCTCAAAATTTCCCAAAATATTATATCTTATAAATTTTATATACAATCAAAACTTTAATAAATATATTTATTAGAATATGTGTATATATATATATATTTCTGATTATAAGTATTAATTATAAAAAATATTTATATTTGTTATATATATATGAGATATAAAAATAGAAAATGTTTAATCTTAATATAAATATGCAAGAAATAAATTAATTTTTTTATAAAAACATTACTTATATATAGAAGATGTAAATAAATATTTTTTTAATTATAAGCTAACAAAACAAAATAACTAATGCTATTAGCATTTATAAAAAGTAAAATTAAAGATATCAACTTTCAAATTTTCACAAACTAAAAATTATATCAGTTTTGTTAATCTACAGATACATATTAATAAGATGATTATACATACATTTATATTAGTATATACTTGCTGAATTGATCAAAATATTAATAAATAAAAATATGTGTCAAATTGATACAATAAAACAAAAATATGCATGGATCTACACATTTAAATGAATACGAGTTTAAAACTAAATATATATAGATATATTTATATTAGTATATACTTGATAAATTACTTATGATATTAATAAATAAAAATATGTGTTCTATCGATAATATATAACATAGCAAAATTAAACATAGATCTTAAAACCTAAATCAATACAGGTTCAAAACCCTAAATTAATACGGTCTAATAATTAAGTTATAAATGAGTCTAAAACATAAATGAACATAAGTAAAAACGTAAATGACAAGACTCAAAAAATTTTATATGTAAAACTGTAATGCATGAAAACTTAAGTAAACAAAAATAAAAAATATATTTCATGTACAACAAACACCGGTGATCATTATAAATTTATTTTTAATATATATATATATATAATTAAGTAACTAATAAATTATACATAAATCAAACCATAAATAAATAAATAAATAAATAAATAGAACACATATTAACTAACTCGTGCACAGCACGAGACATCATCTAGTAGATATATATATATATATATATATATATTGTTATTTATAAACAAGTTTTTAATATAATATTTTTCTTTACATAATAATATTAGTAAAGAAAATTACTTTTTGTTAAAATTAATTCTCTTAACAATTAATATTCCCGATAATTCTCTTAACAATTAATATTCCCGATATTCTATTAGATTAAGATTTTTTTTAGATTATGAATTATTTTTAGATTTGAATATGCTAAATATGGAAAAGTATATTTAAAGATTTTTTATCTAGTTTTCAAAAAATAAATAAATCCAAGAGAATTTCGGATCATTAGATTTGACACGTGGAAGAATCCTGTTAATTATTACCTATGAGAAACTATTCTTTACATAATAAGTTGATAAGATTTCATGCTAACAATAGTAAAATAAAATAATAATAATACATTAAATTTAAACTTTTTACTTTTTTTGTTTATTTGCTTTTATTGCTCTAGATGTAAATGAAAACAAATGAATTAAATTGGAGAAATATTGAAAAGTTAGACGGTATTGAAAAATCGTCTATGTCTTTACGTATATATAGCAACTAATATTAAATTCCTTTTTGGATTAGGATTATGTATATATAATTCTTTTTAGTTTAATATTATGCATACAAATAAATATTTGGGAAGTATTTAGATAATTATCTTTCGTTAGGATTATGATTAAAGATATATATATATATATATCTTATCAGATACGGATTTTTTATAAATATTAAATTATTCAAAATATTATATATATACATATAACTTTTGTTTATATAAATAATTTTAATGTACTAAATTTTAATATAATAATTTCTTAAATAATAATATTACCAATGAAAATTATTTTTTGTGAGATTAATTTTTTAACAGTTATTAGATTAGGATTTTTTATAGATAAATATGATCAAAAATATAATATATATATATATATATATATTTCGTTTTCATAAATAAGCTTTTAATATAATATTTTTCATTTTTTAAGAATAGTAATGAATATTACTCTTTGCTATAATTAATTTTTTAATAATTAATATTCTCGATTTCTTTTTAGATTAAGATTTGTTTTAGATTGGAAATTCTTTTTTGATTAGAATAATCTAAATATTGAAGAAATCTTTTTTAATATTTATTTTGTTTAGTTGTAAAAAAATAAATAAATTCAGGAAAATTTTGGATCATTGGATATGACACGTGGAAGAATCATGTCAATTACTAACTTTGAGAAACCTTCTTTATATAATAAAATAATTGAATTTGACACATGGAAGAATCTTGTTAATTACTATAATTAAAAATCGTACTTTATGTAATATAATAATAATATTTTGTTTATAAAAATAAGTTTAATATAATATATTTTATATATAATACGATTAGTAAGAAAAATTACTTTTTGTTGAAATTATTTTTAAAAGAATTAATATTCCCAATTTTCTTTTAAATTAAGATTTCTTTTAGGTTATGAATTCTTTTTTGATTAAGATTATCTAAATATTGAAGAAATCTATTTAAAGATTTATTTTATCTAGTTTGTTAAAAATAAATAAATCCAGGAAAATTTTGGATCATTGGATCTGACACGTGGAAGGATCCTGTTAATTGCTAACTTTGAAAAACTCTTCTTTATATAATATAATCTTGTAGGTTTACTTTGATGAATACGATTGGCAAACTCTTAAACCTAAATTGGGTGTCACATCACACTAAAATTTTATTTTCTCTTTGTCCACAAGTCAGTTCTGATGGTAAACCTTAGTAAAGCGTGCAACTAAATAACACTTGGTCGAAGGGCTTGGGCATTCGGTTTGGGTTAATTTTTTTATTTTCGATTTTGGAAAAGTACCGGCAAAAATTTAGTTCGGCTTTAGTTATGGTTATTTCGATTCTAAAAATATGATAACCATTAGATACTTATTAAAATTCTATTCTCTGATTTTAAAAAAGTGGAACCAAATTAATCTTCAAGTATATATGTCTTTTTATAATTTATTTTTCGAAAATTGGTACTACGTGAGAGATCCTACTATGTCATTGGTGTCTTGCCTAATTATTCCGTTTGGATCATGATCTCTAATGACTACTTTTGGGGGTGGACATGCTTCCCCTGGTCTACTTAGGATTCACTGTTACATCGATAAGAGTTGGCTATGTCGACAAGAGTCAGCTTCGTTGATAAGAGTTGGTCACGTCAACAAGAGTCGGCCACGTAGACAAGAGTTGGCCACATCGACAAGAGTCAGCCACGTCGACAAGAGTTAGCCACGTCAACAATACACTCGCGTTTGATAGGCTTCGTCATTAAGTATCCAAACCTATGGGCTTCACTCGATCCACAAATCTGTCAGGACACAATGTGAAGGAGAAAATTCTAGTCAAAGACCCTCTATAAAAGATAATGAGGACTCATACCAAAAGGAGGAAGAACTATTCCGCTGCTCACATTAAAGCCTAGCTCAAAACTTAAACTTCGTAATCTCATTTTTGGCTAAACCACCCTTGTAACCACCATCTTTGCTACTTAATAAACAGAATCTTCTACCTCATTTTCTCTGTAATCTCTGTGCTAAACCCAATACAAACAATTGGCGCTAGAAGGAGGGGGAAAAGAGATTCTCAGCACACAAGTAGCAGGATGACTGATCAAGCCTCGCTGGCGGAGACAAAAAGGTTCCTCCCGGTCCATCGACGACCCCAAGGGCACCACTAACCCCAAAAACATTAGCGGCAATGCAAAAAATCGCCCAGCCCGACAAATCTCACAAAAAAAAAATAAACCCAATGTGGTCACTGACGTCGTCGCTAACCAAGCCCCCTAGCAGACGCTGAGAAAGTCCCTCATGGCCAACTCATTCCTTGCCATTTTGGAAGACATGGAAGACGCAACCAACAAATCTGAAGCGTCGTCGAAGATGCTAATCCATCTATGCCAAACTCAACCAGCTAACGAGCCTATCTCCACCCTTTTGCAAAGACAGTTATTCAGTGGTTCTCCCAAACCCTATCAAACCATAAAACAAGCAAACAAACCAACGCCGACGCCACAGCTCCTAGATAAAAGAGAACTTAGAAAGGAGAGAGGTCATCACCTCATCATTTATTCCTATCCCCATCACCTCTTCATCATTATGGCGTTAAACAGAACTTCACTTTGTCATCGTTACCAGACGACTAAAGCATGACATTACCTTGTTGGCTATGTCACCCTTTCCTCGTATCATCATTTTGGTACTAGGCGACTTTACCTCATCGTCGACAACTCGATGACTAACTAGATATACCCTCACCTCATCGTCATCACCTCGTTTGGTAGGACATCAACTCATTACATCAGCTTCCAACAATGTCCTAGTCAAAATCTGGCTACATCACCTAGACACCAGCAATGCCCTAGCCAAAATCTGACCTTGTCACCTAGGCATCTACCAACATCCAAGCAAAAATATGGCCTCGTCACATAGACATCTGCCGATGTCCTAGTCAAAATTTTGCCTCGCCGCCTAGACATCTAGCAATGTCTTTTGATATCTCGGCATCCAGCCCCCTTAGATAATAATCTCTCGTTTTCACCTTTCCTTGGCATCGTTTGCAAAAATTTCTCCTCGTCATCTAGCACAAAAATGTCACATCATCACCTAGAAGGATGAAGTCACCTCGTCGCCTGACCGGACACTCTCACCTCGTCATCTAGCACCTTGTCACCTCTCCTAGGCGTTAAATAATGCTTTAGACATAATATATCCCTGCAGCCTTTCTTCTGCATCACATAATGCCTCGTCGCCTAAGTAGGTCGCCACCTCTCCTCGCCATACAACTCATATTTAAATAAAACCCCTCCTTGTCGCTTAGCAGGTCATCACCATGATATTGCTACCTAAGCGCCACTCGGTAACTATCTTCCAAGATCCATCTATTTTAATTATGCATTTTTATCTTTTAATCTATGCACGTTGCAACACTTCTCCTCGGCAAGATAGGATAAGCCGGACCATAATTCCACTCCTAAAATGCCTAAGCAGAGCCTAGACTCGCATCGGCAAGACAGGGTAAGCCAGGCTCAAAATTCCACTCCTAAAAAGCCTAAGTAAAAGCCGAGACCAATTCACGAATCGGCAAGACAAAGTAAGCTGGATCATAATTCCGTTCCTAAAATGCCTAAGTCGAGCTCAGTCTCGCATTGGCAAGACAGGATAAGCCGGACCATAATTTTGCGCCTAAAATACCTAAAGTCGAGCACACCACTTGCATTGGCGTGACAGGATAAGCCAAACCATAAATTCGCACCTAATATGCCTAAGCCAAGCAGGATAGTCGCCTCGACACCTATGAGTAAGCCGGATATCGTTTCCGCCCCAAACAAAGGTACCGAACACAAACAACAAAAATCCAAACTGAAATATCATACATCATGAAAAAATCCTTTAACATCCACATATTGGCCACGACTAAAGTCAAACAAAAGAGAAAATACATAGCATCCTAAGTTAAGCTACTAGTTTGGCCTCATACAAACGTGACGAGCCGGCCCGATACAACAACAACAAATGACTAGCTAAGTCTCCACCTCGCCATCCCCCCTCGAGCCCTCGGTGCGACCGACACCCTCCTTGCCCCCATCCTTGCCCACACACATGCCGCCCTTGTCCACCATGTCTTCCCTAGGACTGGAAAAACCCTTAACCATCCAAACTCGGTGCATCCTCTCCAGCTCGACCAGTGTAAAATCCTCAGCACAAAACTCAGGCACGCAAACCGCCTCGACCTGTGCCCCATATGTCGCCTTGTCTTTCTCTAGTTTAGCAAAGATTCAGCTCGGCAAGGCCACTCCCAGCTTCTCTTTCATGATCCGGCAAATCCAAAAGTGTCATCCACCTGAGTCAACTTCAGACAAGGCCAATCCACCTCCCACGTTACACGAATATACTCACCAAGACACTGGACATTCTCTTCATAAAGTTCCCTGTCACGAGCATGGCGCGCCCGCTCGGCGGCCACTTTCTCACACAACTCCTTTGAAACGGCCTCCATATTGTCCAAACTGCTTAAATCTGATGATGCGCCTCACCTTCCTCCTCCAGCTCGTTGACCTGACCATGCAGCATTTTCACCTTGGCCTCAAGGGCCAGCCTCGCCCTTTTCTCCTGAGCCAACTCTCTGCCATTCTCTAAGGCCTTCACCTCAAAATCCTTTCTCGCTTGTGATACTCAGACACCTCTTTCTTCGTCGCCCGCCTCGGCCAAATGGTCCTCATACCTTTCTCTAAGAAGGTTCAGAGTATTGTACAACTGCAAAACACAAGGTACACCGGTCAACAAAACATATAAGGAATAAACCGAATAAGGACCAATAAGAAGAGGCCATACCTTAGGCATCAGAACGTCCGCATCGTCAATGAGCTCGCTCTCAGCCATCTTCTCCAAAGCTCCATGCATTAAACCTTTCAGGTTATGATACAACCGCAAATTCATGTCATGATCCTCGCCAAGGGGCCTCATGGCTCGATACTTGTCGAAGTTATAATTAGTAGCTCCTTCTGCCCCTCGAGAGACTCCCAAGAACGAGGCCTCTTCCTAGTTTGGGCCACAGACGGCTCACCAACATTGCCAGCCTGCCTGTTTGGACCCTTATTTCAACAAATAGTAGGGTCATCCTTGACATCCATGAGAACCCTCTGGACTGAAAGCCATAGAGTATCCAACGAGCGAGGTGGTGAGCCCAACACTCGGCCCCATTGCCATCAACCTCAACGTCCACACCGACTTCGGCACACAGAGCCGCGACTCTAGCCTCGGCACACAAAGCCGCGGCCCCAATCTCGGTAACAGAAACCAAGGTGAAATTGGCTTTGTGTCTTCCAAGCCCAAAATCATCAGCTCATTGGTAAATTCCTCTGCGTAATCCGATATTCCTTTGACTCGCTGAATCCTTGACCTTGACACTGCACGACCACGCCACAATTCAAACACTTAGCCAAAAATTAAAAAATTAACAAAAAAGGAGCGCAAGGGTACAACCATACCTCCCTTACTCGCCCTGTTATGTCTGACCCTGTTGGAATAATCCTCCTCGTCATATTTGACCTCTGGCCCAATGTCTCTCTCGACCTCGTCAACTTGGGTCTCTCCAGCCTCGTTGACAAAATCACTTAGACAAGCGCCCTTCTTGGCCTTGTCAACTCGAGTTTCCCGGCCTAGTCAACATCATCACTTTGATCAGCGCCTCTCTTGGCCTTGTCAACTTGAGTCTCCCCCACCTTGTCAACATCATCACTTTGATCAGCGGTCCTCTCGGCCTTTGTCAACTCGGGTCTCTCCCACCTCGTCAACATCATCACTGACTAGCGCCTCTCTCCGCATCGTCAACTCGGGTCTCCCTTAACTCGTCAAGAACATCACTTCGCCTCGTCAACTAGGGTCTCCCCTGCCTTGTCGACATCAACACTTTGACCAAAGCCTCTCTCGGCCTCATCAACTTGGGTCTGTCCCCAGCCTCATTGACTACATCACTAACCAGCACCCTTCTCGGCCTTGTCAACTGGGATCTCCCCGGCCTCATCGATATTATCACTGACCAATGCCCTTCTCGGCCTTGTCAACTTAGATATCTTTGGCCTTATCGATATCATCACCCTGACTAACACTGCCCTCGACTTCATCAACTTGGGCCTCCACGGCCTTGCCAACGTGAATACCTTAGTTCAAAGTACCCCCTCGGCCTTGCTGCTTGAATCCACCATCATTGTCATAGCAAGTCTCTTGACTTTGTCGATATTCGCCTCGCCTCCATCGCCTCAAAAATTACTCTCGGTGACTTCGTGATCTCCTCGCATAATATCTAATTCGGCCTCGTCAATGGTGGAATCGCGAACAATCAGCCTCGACAGCACTGACCTTGTTTCTATTTTACAAGCCATGCTCGACTAGCTCGACGGCCTCAGCACCATCTTAGAACTTGCCTCGGCAGTCTCTCTCAAACACCATACTAAATTTGGCCTCGACATCAAAGAACTTGCCTCGGCCTTCCTCCCCTTGTCTAAATATGGCCTCACAATCTAGTCTCGTTGTCAAAGAACTTGCTTCGTCAATCATTCTCAAACTCGGCAGTCTCTCTCGAACACCTTGCTTATTTCGGCCTCGACGTCAAAGAACTTGCCTCGGCCTTCCTCCCCTTGTCCAATTATTGCCTCACCAAATATGGCCTCATCCTCAAAGAACTTGCCTCGTCAGTCCTTCAAATCGGCAGTCTCGAACAAACACCTCGCTAAATTCGGCCTCGACATCAAAGAACTTTTCTTAACCTTCCCTCATCCAAATTCGGTCTCGTCGTCGAAGATCTCACCTCGACAGTCCTTCCCTCAGATAAACGCCACACTAACTCTGGTCATGGTGCCAAAGAACTCTCCTCGATGATTATTCTTTATGTCGGCCACACGCTTTGATGTATCCAATGAAAGAACAACACATGGCATAGTGGATCATGTGTGCCAGAAGCTTCTCGTGAAAATTTTGCGACTTCTTCCTCGTCACTAAGCTGGGGAGGAGTTATTGTTGGGGGTGGACATGCGTCTCCCTGACCCACTTAGGATCCACTGCTAACGTCCACGTCGACAAGAGTTGGCCACATCGACAAGAGTCAGCCTTGTTGATAAGAGTCGGTCATGTCAACAAGAGTCGGTGATGTGGATCAGGTTTTAACCTGAAGGTATCTAGTGCAAGTGCACAACAATGAAGTAGTAGTACTTAAGGATCGTATCCACGAAG
>OVBA01008924.1:0-11549 GCA_900406435.1 Lepidium aucheri | reverse complement strand
TATATATATATATATATATATATATATATTCTTTGTCAAGGACCATATTTCTAAAGACTATTCTAAAGTGAAGAGTAAAATAATTCGGTTATTACTTTATTGATCAAAATTGACTGCTTCTAGAAATACTTTTCCATTCAGTGAAATCTAAATACATCTAAGGAGAATATGATTGTGTTTTAATTTCATTAAATGATATCATGAAGTGCTAGATGTTATCCACATCTATGTAAATTTTGTATTTTCGATTTTGGTTTTTTTTTTGTCAACTTAACTTCAATCATTATGAGCCAAACCTAATGTGTAGGTACATCATTCATAAACACAATATTCCTAGTTAAAACTTAGACATTCCGAGTCAAGAGATCTGACTTGTGGTTGACTACACGCAAGATAAAAACTACAGAACAATGTCTGAACGGACTCCTAAGCCTCGTCAAATCCTCCATATAAGGGCTAAAAGCTGGCCATGTCGACGGATCTTCTATTGTCTTACCGATTTCTGATTAATCCACCAAGAATTCTACTTCAACTATCTAAAAAGCTATTAGACCAGACATAGCCCACAAGAGAGTTTCAAACTCCGAATGAAGAGTGGAGAGGCTTTGTCTTATACTTTGCGCGCTATGTTCACACCACCACACTCAAAACAGGAGGAAAATCAATACCATCCTATATCATGTAAATGTCGTGTTAACTGTAATGGGACGTGAAATAGATGCTAGTTGTTCATTTGAAATAAATGAGATATCTCCATTCGTTCTGACATTAATTCTTTGAGCTTGTTGCCAAGCATGAGCCTCTGCTGTTGCTTCCAAGATAATATTCTGATGATCTTTTATGTTATTTGAGAAAGCTCGCTCATTTCTCACCTTCCAAAGGAACCAAAGTATCCAAGGGTAGCTTGGTACTTTTTTTTGTTGAGGAAGTCTCCATATAAGATAATCCATATTCGAGAAGATAGACGGACCATGAAAATTAAGCCCTGCCGGTATTGTTGAGAGTGCCCAAGTTTGGATCGCTACCAGACATTCGAAAAGCACATGATTAATTGTTTCTTGCTCTGCCCCACAACTGTCGCAGTGTTCTTCATATGATATTCCCCTCCTTGTCAATTTAGATTTAACTACAAGTTGACCCGTAACAGTTTACCACATAAAATGCTTAATTTTTTGTGGAGCTTTTATTTTCCAAATTTGGTTATGTATATCCTGTATATTAGGACTGTAGGCCACTGATGAGGATAGACCAAGATGCCTCTCCACCCAATACCCTGATCGTACCATGTAATTATCCGACTTTGTATAGTGTCATCCTATCCTATCATAACTTGGAAATCTTGGGATATACATTCCTTGAATAATAGTCGCATCTTGTGGGCAAAAGAATTGTCTAACTAAAATTTCTTTCCATAACCGTGACCGCTGATCAATAAAATCTGAGACTCTCAGATCAAGGTAAATACTCACACCAGATTGATAAGCTGGTCGCGGATTACTCTCCGGGATCCAGGGATCTGTCCATGCCCGAATAGAATCTCTTCTTACTTTGCCACCCATACGAAGGTGAATATACTTTCCTTGGTTCTAATGGTGTAGAGTCCTTAAAATATTGTACTTGAAAAATCTGTGCCACTAGAGAGTTTGAAAAAACTAGTATCCACCATAATTATTTTGCGAGTAATGCCGAATTAAAATCTGCAATTGCACGAAATCCCAAACCTCCTTCCGATTTTTGTTTTGAACTCTTAATTAACTTTTTTTCATCAACATGTTTTCTTTTGGTCAAAAACATTTTTTTTAACATAAAATTTCATTATATATGAGAAGAAAGCGAAACATGTGGCAAAAAATTTACAAATAAATAATCGCGAAGTAACCATCTCGGGCTATGCAACATATATTTCCTTTTATGCAATATGCAATATGCAACATTCAAACTCATTAAAATTACTTTATTTTTTCCAATAGCTAAATCAATAAAATTGATAAACATTTAACCACTTAACCATAAAACTACATTTTAGAGAATGACAATCTTTTCTACAAACTAATTTGTGTGATCAAAATATTAATTTAGTAAAACAAGTTTGTATGTGCACCTATTACATTAACATATAATTAGTACAAAATTCTAAACAAGAAAGATTTGTAAGATAATTTCTCATCAGAGATTTTATTTCTTTATTACATTAGTAGATTAAAAAGAAGTTTAGAGACTAAGTTTTATTTTATAGATTGGATTCCAACTTGTTGATAAAAAACAAGAAGAATCGTAATTTTACACATAATTAAGGTTGAATCATTTTCAATGCATAAAAGAGATGGAGAATAATATAATGTGTAAGCATACGTAAAGTAGTTTAATCCTATAGCAATTGGTCAAAATATAAAGAACACTTTCCCTTTTGTCGTTATATCACTTTATTCCATATATATTTTCAAAAGCATACGTGGAAAATTCTTCGAGCATATTCGACCTAATTTATATTTGTATATCTATAAGTTATATGTAATATATATATATATATCCAAATTTTATGTCATACGCATGTGAAACACAATTCCACACAGAGCACCATTTTTCTAAAATATTCTTCCGAATAAAACGACGTGTACAAGGAATTCTCAACTTCGATATAAGATTTAAGTTATATTCGAATTTTAACTTGTTATTAACCCATTCACCTTTTTGAAAATAAATCCAAAAAAAATAAAAAAACTGTAATGGGCCAGTATAGATAATAAATGGGCCGTAAGTGAGGGAACAAAAGCCTATTCATTTGCTTCAATGTTGGTTTACCCGTTTGATTCCAAAATCTGCCACGTGGTAGACGATATTATAAAATGCCCCAGGAAAATAAAATAACTTGCTTTCGAGCAAAACAAAACAACAAACGGATTGAAGGAACTCTCAGGTATTTGTTCTTTCCGGCTCTACCAGACATTGATTTTACCGATTCTGCATATTTTCCTTCTCCTTCATTACGATTTCATCTTAAAGGTTCCAATTTTCTGATGAACTTTACTATTTATTCTGTGATTCATTTGATTCAACGTTGACTTTAGTTTCCGTTGGATATGGCAGCAGCGATTTCTCTGGTGGGTTTCATTTATATGTTGCTGGCGCTGGATCGATGAACCTTAAAAGATTTAGTAGCAGAGATGGAAGCGAACAAGTTAGGGCGCTCGAGCAAGAATCTTTCATCAATAATTCTTCGGAGCTCCGTAACGTGTTGGTCTCCCGAGGTGGAATCGACGCAATCGTTAATCGACTGGTTAGTAATGGAATTTGATGCACGCAATCTGCTCGATGATATGCCCCTTGAGTATCACTTTTTGTTTCTTACGGGTTTCAATTTTGTGACAGAGCAAATGGGTCGTGTCTGTTCTATTTGGTTCAATGATTCTTCTGCGACATGACGGTGCAGCGTTGTGGGCAGTCATTGGATCAGTTTTGAATTCAGCTCTCTCCGTAACACTCAAACGTATACTTAACCAAAAGAGGCCTGAAACAACCTTGCGGTCTGATCCCGGAATGCCATCTTCTCACGCTCAGTCCATTTCCTTCATCACCGTGTTTGCTGTCTTATCCGGTAAACAGCTAAAACCTGTCATTAGTTGTCCGTTTATTAATTATGGCACTATTAACAACAAATTCACTCGGTTCGTGTTTTCTACAGTTATAGAATGGCTTGAAACCAGTGGAGTCTCTTTGTTCCTCTGTGGCCTCATCCTCGCATTGGGTTCATACTTTGTAAGCCTGCTCAACACTTTTAACATGTTTTAGTGACTAATTGATTTAGGCTTTGACATATCGATTTACGTAAGACCATTTAGTTGCTTTGATATCCCTCTTTAACTTGATATCATTCTTTTTCCTTATATTTATCAGATATGGTTAAGGGTTTCTCAGAAACTACACACAAGCAGTCAAGTGATGGTGGGTGCCATTGTGGGTTCTGTCTTTTGCATCCTATGGTACATAACTTGGAACTTGCTTCTCCTTGAAGCCTTCAAGTCATCTCTATTAGTCCAAATATCGTTGTTTATGGTTGCAGCTTCATTTGCGCTAGCTTTTGCAATTTACGTTGTACTCAACTGGTTTGAAGACAACAGATGATGTACAAAGCACAAAGCTTTGTTTAGCATTGTTTGCTTATAATTTGTACAAGATTTCAACTTCAGCATTCTATATTAGTTCCGTTTAGCGATAACGAATTTGCGAGGAATCAAGAAATTATAAATTTCAAAAATAGACGTAAAAGTTTCTTTCGGGGCCCAAGTCAAAATGTAAAGAAAGCGACCAGCTTTAAACTAAAACTAACATTGAATGTTAATAGGTAACATGAACCGAACCGAACCAAGTATTAGTGACCGCGGCTTGTCACTACCACCGAAAGAAAAAAAGAAGAAAAAGGAACAAAGTGTTTGCAGCTACTCCGAGCTATACATCCTCTTGAGAACACTTAAAACAGTAACCACATATTTGTATATATTTCTATTCACAAGGCGTAAGCTAAACGTCCTGGATCTTATTTTTCTTGCTCACATTCAAACCCTTTGAGGAGACGAAGGACCTTACTTAATCATCCTTGAGAGATTGTGATACTTCGGATGTTGATTTGGCTGCAGGAATGTAAGACCATGCCAATGCTGCGCTTCCTAAAGAAATGGTTGCTGCTATTGATCCCCAAATCCATCTCTGCCTCTTCTTTCGCTTTTGCCTCTCTCGTCGAGCCACCTCTGGTATCAACAAAGTTCGGATCAGAATTTTTTAAAAGACAGAAGGATAACTTGGTGGATAAGAGGGATATTTTCCTACCTATGGCCTCTTGATTTCTTTGCGACATTTCTCTGTTCACGGCCTCATAGTAGTGCAGACGGTCAGACAATCGTGTGATTTCAAAGTTCTTAGTTTCGAGCATAGATTCCATCTCCATCTCTACCTCTGCCTTCGCCATACCTCTGCCTAAAGAGTCAGAGACAAATCTAGCAACCTCGAGTTGGCAACGTAGTTCTTCTGATAGATTCATGTTGTTGGTGGAGACGCTAGGATCGATAGGAACAAACAGACCCACCTGAGCCAACTGCTCACGGAGTCTCTGCCAGTGAATATGCATCTGCTCCAGAGCCTCCTCTGTTTGTTTCCTCTTCTCTATTTCCGTTAGTAAATTCAGCCTTATCTCCCTTAGTTCGGCTTCGACGTAGTTAACTGAACTCTGCATACCACTATCGGTTGATAGCTCTGAAAAATCAAAAAATTAGATGGATTACGAAACATTTCCAAATCAAAACGTCAAATGGAA
Source organism: Lepidium aucheri (assembly GCA_900406435.1). NCBI lineage: Eukaryota > Viridiplantae > Streptophyta > Magnoliopsida > Brassicales > Brassicaceae > Lepidium > Lepidium aucheri. Next base: position 6,241 of record OVBA01008924.1, on the reverse strand, counting down.
ACAAATGCATTTATCAAAGACGAAACAGATTTACTCATCACTCTCAAAATAAGAACACAAAATTTTCAAACAGGAAGAGGCTAGTTTTGCACACTGAACATATGGTATTCACAAACGCTTGATCATAAAGGAGAAGGGACTCTAAATGTAATTAATCATACTTTTCGAGTAATGGTAAGATCCTAAGCAAAATAAGAGGGTAAGATTTAGATACATACCATCCCAGGCGTCAAAAAACTCTCCCACAGGTGTAGATAGTCTATGTGAACTTTCCTCTCCCACATCAACTTCTACCTCTGTGTTACTTGTGAAGCTTGCTGATTCACCTGGGTCATAAAAATCTTCAGACTCACTCTCCTTGTCTGCTTTGGAAATGACAGGCTCAGGCAGATCACTTTCCCGTTCAAAACCATCGGCAGCATTATCCAACTCCGACTTTTGATCCCCAGTTTTGCCGTCAATCGGACTCCAACTACCAACAGGACCGTCAACAATACCATCAAAATTATAGCTTCCAACCGGACGAGTATGAAGTCCACTGGAAAATTCCTCTTCAGTTGCCTCACTGACAGGAAATGAGAACGAGGTGGACTTCCTCCGAGGGGAAGCCTTTACATCAATGTCAGCAGCAACAGTTTCCTCATTCAGGGTCTTCTGGTGGGAAGACACAACATTAGCCTCAGAAGAGCTCTTTAGAAGACGTGGTCCACGTGATTTGTGATTGATAATATAGGGAGATGGCGGAAAAGAAGATGGCGAATTGGGGAGCGGAATTGCGTCAGGTGTGGCATAGAGAGCAGGTGACATCTGAGGTCGAGTGACTGTCCTCTCATTAGGTAATTTACCTTTACCTTTCTCCAGTTTAGATATCGGTGGCTTTGAATAATAAGTCTTTGTCCTGGGATTACTCTCAACAGATGTGGAAGCCCCTGGCTCTAGCATTCTATCTAAAGCAATCGCAGAAAAAGTAGGCATGGCTCTGCATCATTCAAGAGATAAATTAGTAAAATCCAAAATCACAAGAGCATTTCTTCGTTTCAATCGAATCAGAAACGAAAACAAACCAAATACGAAACGCAAAACTCAACAATTAATAATGGTCATTCTCAGCCAACAGGGAAAAAAGTGAGATTAGCTATTGAGGAGGTACAAAAGCAAAGCCCGCGTGCTCTAACAACATCATTTACACCCTCGCTACACCTAAACAAAACTTTATTCAAAAATAGAATCTCACATAATTCGAGGAAAACAGCTTCCGTAAACCTAAAATCGAGAAGAAGCTAGAAAACTCAAACGAAAAAACAATAATCTAAAAGCTAACATGAGGTGAAGTCGATAAAGTCAATTCGAATCTCCCAACGAAAGCCTAACATTCAAACCAACGAAAAACGAAATTTCCAGAAATTCAATCGAACAACAAGCAGATAAACAAAAACACATCAATAGATTTGGTAAAAGAACGATTACCTTGCGAGCGAAGGAGATCTCAACGGAAAAAGCTGAAAATTGTTAAACGGAAGATTCAACGGTAGCGAGAGACTGAAATCAGACGAAATCGAGACGGTGAAGATAGGAAGAAGAAGGAGAAGCGTGAAACAACATCGTAGGAAGGAGGGAATAAGAAGAAGAAGAAACCTCTTCTCCAAGGCTTTTTAACGCAACGACACCTCCGCTTTGTCTCTCCGCAAATATTTGAAACGCTCTTTCTTTCTTTTTTTTTCTTCTTCCCCTATTCTTGGCGACTCATTTCTTTATATTTTATCGTTAATTTTAATTTCTAGAATTTATTCCTCTTGCTCTTGGTTTAGCCAAAACGTGTATGTTGTAGATAATTAAAAGACCATAATAACCTTTGATGGTAATAGTTCACGAACAAGGTCGGCGCGATAAAGGAAGGGTATGTTGTGTAATTTTACAACGGTAGGGTTTCGAGAAGTAGTCCAAACGCCGTCGTCCAAAGGATCTTCTTAAGTGGGTCATATTGAAAACCTGGTCCCTAGCTCGAATATTCATTAACGAACGTCATTACAACGATGACGTGGCAATATTATGTCCTAAACCAAGTTCGGTTTTATTTTAATATGGCCCAATTTGTCTGTTCACGAATCTGTAAAGCCCATTTTGAAAACAATTTTAAAAGTCGATTTTCATATACTCCTTCCGTTTCATAATATAATATAAGTTCTTTTAGAAGATTTTTTTTGTTTCAAAATATAAGTTGTTTTACAAAACCAAGACAAAAAGTAAACTAAAAGTTAAAATAAACTAATTTTTTATTTAAAAAAATTATTTTTCTTTCTTTTTTTAATTAAATGCTAAGATAAAGTGATGAACTTTTTATTAAGAAAACAAAAAGCAAAAAATTTCTTAATAATTGTGCATTCAAACAAAACAACTTATAAAAAGAAACAGAAGGAGTATAATACATTTTGTTTTTGTCTTGATGCCTTCTTCAAATCTGGAATATGATAGGATTATTTTAATAGCCAGAAACCTAAACGTGACCCATGTGAACACGTTTATAAAAGCATTTTTCAAAATTGGTTTATAATATTATATAGTTTTTTTTTGATAAATCTGGTCTTCGCAAGAAAAATGAGACTTAAATCAATTATCTACCAGTTCTTATGGTTTGATGAGAAGAAAAAATCAAATTGCATCTGGTACTGAAAATATTAAATTTTCTTCATTTTTTTTTCCAAAAATTTTCTTCATTGTTGACAAAAAGAAAAAAAAATTCTTCATTTAATTTGAATTTTTTTATAACAAAAGCTAAAGGTATAGAACCTGATTCAAAGCTTGCAGCAATGGACCGCTTGTATATCAACAATTACGAATTAATTCGATTCTCATAAACATACCTTTATAGATTAGATAAAAGTAAATTGACACCAACTTGTTGATCAATAAATCTTATACATGAAATCTCCATTAAAGTGTTCAAAACACACTCATAAATCATCAATTCGTAAAAAAGTTTGACAAACTTCATAGTTTCATCCGTCTAATCAAAACGAATAACGAATCTTACAATTTAGGTTATATTTATATTATATGAAAACGATATACAAATCTTTGTTCAAATTTTGTTGACGAATCTATCTGTAATGAATGGCAGGTGCGTTAGAATTCTGATCCCAAACACCACCTTCCTTCAAATACTCCATATACCTGGCAAACTCTGGTTTTGCCGTAGGTAAACTCTTTTTCTTCGTACTCTTCTTCTTCTTCTTCCTCTGAAATGTAACGTCAAAGAAACTTAACAAAGGATGAACAGAACCACCGGCTGGTTTCACTGTCGGTGTCTTCTTCACCTCTTGGATCGGATTTCTAGATTGACCATACACAACACTCGCCGGAACGCTCGAAACCCTCATCATTTTAGCTTCTTCGTCGCCGAGTTTTTCATAGCCGCCGTGGATTTTCCTAGTACTCATGGCTCTAAACATGGTTTGGTGTTGTGTATGAACAAAGCAGAGCTTTCTTCTTTTTGTTTCGTTAGGTGTGATCTTGAATCTTTCTCTTGATGATATTTATTTAAGTAATAGATCAAGTTTGCTTTGTGATATGAAAGGAAAAAAGTAGATCTGTTGACTTTGTATTTTAATTTGTTTTTTGTGTATACGTACAAATCTGAAATCTCCAACTAACTAAAATTAAATTTTGTGTATGTAATTAATAAGGCATGTGTTAATGTTACACCTACATGATGTATATACATCTTCCTCCCGATCTAATCCCCGGTCAAATGTGTCCTATGCTGACTATTATGTCAACATCTTTGAGACAATTCAAATAGACAAATGGCTTGAGACTTTAGGTTAACTTGTCTTGCCTCAAAACTAACTTCTTTGTCTGACCAATGTTCATCAATTTAATTATTATTAAGAAAAAGTCGGCAATTTTTCGAGCTTATTCAAAAGGAAAAAAAAAACTCTCAGAGGTCTTTAACAAAGATATACTAAATTTAAAGGTGAAAGTTGGACTGGATTGATCTGAGTCTTTTTTTTTTTTTTTTGGCACCTTTTCTAAACTCAGTCCAAATTTGTGCATATGTTTTGTTCATAACCTAAAAATGGATTTGGTAGATTATATCCACCTTTTCGGCTACTGAAGTGATGAGAGAGATAATCAGAATATTTATTTTTCTATCATAAAACAATATATTAGAGTTATATACATTTATAAGGAAGAAACGTTTAACATGATTTACAAATCAATACATAATCTTTAAAATAGTTGGATATCTAGATTTTTTTTGTAATTTAACGTTTTATGAAAAATTCTACCTCAAAGTTTTTAAGCTCTGTACACAAAAAAAATATTGGTAATTTGTTGCGAGTTAAGTATACAATGCAATTTGTTGCTAACAAAGATCTCTCTAGGATAACATCTTGGGCTACTCAAAAACTTTCTTTTGTTGGTGGCTTGCAATTTAATTCAATCTATGATCATGATTACTCTTAATTCTTGGTGCTCAATTTTCCAACTTTCTAGTAAACGGTCGGGTTCACCATCTGTTTCTACAAAGGGTAAGGTTAAGTGGTTCGGAGTTTGTCTTCCAAAGAATAAAGGTGGTTTGGGTATTCGACCACTTAAGGAATCCTCTAAGATCTTTGCTTACCATCTTGTTTGGCGCCTACTTTCTTCAGTTGATTTCTTATGGGTTAATTGGACGAAACATTATCTTCTTTAGTATATTTCTTTTTAAGATATAAAAGACAGTTCACAAGCCTCTTGGATTTGGAGAAAGCTTCTCAAGCTTCGTGATAAAGTCTACCTTTTTGTAAGGTTAACATTCAATTAGGTCTCTCTTCTTTCTTCTAGTTTGATAATTGGAGCTCTGCAAAGAGACTTATTGACATTACTAGTCCTAGTGGAATTCGTTACTTTGGACTTCAACGTAATGCTTTAGTTGTTGATGCTTGTTTTGAGAACTCGTGGCATTTTGGCCATGCTGGTCTCTGTAGGTTTGCTTCATTAACAGCAAAACTTTGCGAAGAATCTTTACCAAACTCTTTTCTTGGTCCGGACTTGTTTCTTTGGAGACATTCTCCAAATATTTTCAGACCTTGGTTTTTAGCTAAGAGTACTTGGGAATAGATTTGAGAGCCTCACCCTCATGTTCTTTGGTTCAGAGTAATCTGGTTTCCTCAAAAGATTCCTAAATTTTCTTTCATTTCATGGTTCGCTATTAAGGATCGTTTGTCTACTGGAACTAGAATGCAAGCTTGGGGAATCATAGAACCTTGTGTTCTTTGTGGCGAGAGATTGGAATCTAGAGACCTTCTTTTTTTTTGCATGTCCCTTTTTGTTTCTCTATTTGGTTCTCCCTATCTAGTGGTCTTCTTGGCTCGTTAATCAACTATGACTGGACTACTACTTTGGCTACCCTTGTGCATCATTCTTTCAGTTGTCTTGACTACATTCCTCTAAGGTTAGCTTTTCAATCTACCATTTACTATGTGTGGCATGAAAGAAATTTGCGGGTTCATGGCTGTTTGGATTCCTCTTTCTCTGCCCTTTCGCATGTTATTGATAAGCTTATCCGCAATTGCATATCCTCGTTGAATTGTGGAGGACCTCATAGGCTAGAACCTCTCATTCGTCGTTGGTTCGAAATGAGAAGACTCTGATTGTTTTTAGCCACATTTGTAATGACTCTTTTTGTTGATATATAATTTTGAAATTTCAACCAAAAAAAAATTTAACGTCTTGTGAAAACTTCTACCTCAAAATTTTTAAGCTCTGTATAAAAGAAAATAATCGGCAATTTGTCGTGAGTTAAGTATACAACGTGTAAATACTTTGAAGAGGAAGAAGATGAAATTGAGGAATGCAAAATCAATTGATTGACCAAATAGTATGACAAAACAAAAGAATATTATTACAACTTGATTATAATGAGAGATGCGAGTAAGATGAAAATCGACTGCCTTACAGATAGGACATATTCAAGATCATGATCATCTTGTCACAATCGATGCAGTTGAATTAAGGGTACGATGCATTGATGACTGTTGGTACCAGGCCCAAAATCCTTAACAGGCTTGATAATGATGAATTAGAGAAGATGGGCCGNCAGATGACTAGGCGAGCCTCATGAAGTTCTTTGGGCCGAGCATACGAAGCCCAGAAGAACATAGCCGACTAAGCGAGCAACCGACCTTGTCCACATCAGACTCATTCCCCAACCTTCACCATGCTCGCCGGAAATCAAGGAGAAGATCTTGGAGAATCT
>OVBA01008923.1:0-11552 GCA_900406435.1 Lepidium aucheri | reverse complement strand
ATATCTTGAATTTCTAACATATTCATTGCTAATGTTTCAAGTTTATAACTATCAAATATAATTAATTATATATTTCTATATTAGCATCTATCTTTTAATTTAATCTTTACTAAATATTATAAATTTATCGCAAATGAACATACTTTAAATTTAAGACCCTAAATAAATGCGGGTTTTAAAAAAATTTATGAAAACAAGTCTAAAATTCTGAAAAGACATGAGTTTAAAAACCTTAATGGTACGAATCAAAAAAATTTATAGACGAAAATTATAATGCATTAAAACCTAAATAATAAAATTTTAGTAAAAATTTTCTTATGTAAATTTAATATATACAACTTTTATTGAAAAAAAAATTATTTTATATCTTGCAATAAAATATTCATAACGAGAATTTATAGTTTAAAAAATAATATATATATATATATATATAAATATTACTTATCCTTATCTAAATTTAAAAATATTGTTTGCTAACCGATTTAGAAACAAAAGTTCAATCATATGGAGAATGAACTTACTTTAATTTTTAACATATTCATTGATAATATTTGAAGACTATAACTATCGAATATAATTAGTTGAATATCCATATTCGAATCAATCTTTTAATTGAAAATTTAAAGTTAGATATACTAAAAAAATTAATTAATCCTCAATAATCAATGCTAATAGTTTAATTGAATTTTTTAAATAGACATTGTTAATCAAAATATCTAAAACAGATTTAAAAGACTAAATAAATACGGGTCTAAAATCTAAAGAACACGGGTCTAAAAATAGACATTTTTGAAAAAAATTGAGTATTTAAATTTTGTTATTTCATGTTTACTAACTATTATAAATTTTTGGCAGATGAACAAATTTTAAATTTTAAATTTTGATAGAATACGAATTCTAAAAGCTTAAATGAATGCACGTCTAAAATCTAAAAGATAATGAGTCTATTAACCTAAATGACATGAACCAAAAGAATTTATATACAAAAATCATAATGTATCAAAACCTAAATTCTATATAATTTTTTTTGAGATATTATTGATTTTATATATACTACTAATGTTTATATAGGTACTAGAGCCAAAATATTATATAATGCATAAAAACAGTAACTATAATCTATCTAAAAAATACACTTGGAATACAACACAAATCATAATTATAATTAAATTTATATAATATAAGTATAATTATAATAGTTTTAATTAAACATGCCACATATAATTTGTATACATAAATGAGACCACATATCAAATTTCAAGATTAATATATGTAAAATAATTTTGTCGATGCATTCAAATATATAAATCAACACATATTATGAATAAACAAAACAAAAAAGTATACTTAGTTTAAATAAATATAAAGAACTATGTATAGGCAAAAAAATCCATGAAAATATAATCCCGTGCAACCACACGGGACATCATCTAGTTTTATACATATTTTATAAGTTTCCTTATGAAAATGTGTAAATCATCTTATATTCATCTTTTCCGGCTGGTATTTGTCTTTCTCTTGCATATATTTAGCATTTTTGTCTCGAACCTCTTCATCATATATTCAATGTAAAGTTTAATGTTCATCTTGAAAAATCAAAATGTTTTAGTAGACTTTATAATTTTCCTTATTAAACCTAATAAATATAGAAATCATCTTACATGCATATTTTATTGCAGATCATCATCCCTTTCTTGGTGATCTCCATCTGTTTTGTCTGCAATTTCTTCATTCTAAATTAATTTTAAAGTTCAATCATCAAAATGTATTTACAATTTTGAAAAAACCTTATAATTTTATACATTACATATTTAGAAGGTTCTTTATGAAAATGTGTAAATCATCTTACATTCATCTTTTCTTGCTGGTATTTGTCTTTCTCTTGCTGATATTTAGAACTTTTATCTGAAACCTCTTTATCTTGTATTCAATGTAAAGTTTAATATTCATCTTGAAAAATCACAAATTTTTTAGTAGACTTGATAATTTTCCTTATTAAACCTTATAAATATTCAAATCATCACATGCATGTTTTCCTGCGGATCTCCATCTTTTTCTTGGTCATCTTCATCTCTCTTTTCTGAATTATCTTCATCCTGAAGTCATTTGTAAAGTTTTCATCACTATATGTTTGTTACAAACACTTTAATGAACATATTAGTTTATGCAGATTTATATGTTTCCTTACCATGTTGTTTTGAAAATTATCTATGTTTCTGTGTTGATGTTCTTGTGCATTTTTTATCCCCAAATATTGCTCAAATGCATTCACTCTATCAAGAATATTTGTTGTTAACTTCATGATTATGTCCATCTTTTCATTAAGAATTCTTTCTTCACCAACTTCGATCCATTTTTGAATCCAATCATCTGTCTTCACCTTGTATCTTTTACTCATGAGATTGAGAACTTTTTCAAGTTCATGACCTTCTTCTACTAGTTGTGCTAAAGTTGGAATCACATTTGCCTGTAAAAAAAACATATCTTTAATAATCTTTATAAGATAGCTTATAAAACTTAATGAAACTGTATTATATGTATGTTCTTAATAAAATTAATTAGTTTACACTAAACATTATTCTATGCTAAACTGAATTCGGACAGATTGAATCAAATTCTGTAATTGTTTCTACCCAAAAAGACTTAAACCTGTGAGAAATATTTGAAAATTTTAATAACCTTTATAAGATAGTTTACAAAACTTAATAAAACTGCATTATGTGTATGTTCATAATAAGATATGTGTTTTATAAGACTCACGTTTTTTCAAACGGTAAGATTTGAGGGAGATGTGGGCTGCAGTTGATTCCCAGTAGAGACACAAGGAGTTCAAACTGCAGCTTTCTTATTTAAGAAAATTTCATGATCATTTCTTATTCGCATTTTCAGCATATCAGTACTTTATACTCACGACTATAAAGAAGATGGAAAATAGTTTATATAAAATATCTTTACAAAGTAACCGTTTATTAAGATTGCTAAAATACTTTATACTCAGGACTACTCGTGACAGCAAAAAAACATAACCAATATAATACCAAAACGAAACTAATAACATTTAGGTTGAACTTTTTGTTCTTTTCAGTTTTTACAATTGTGACCACTCAATTAAATAATGGCCTTATGGGCCTCAACATAAACATTACGAGTATACAAATAAGTCGTGGACCATTATCTCGGCCCAACCCAAGTAGGCAATGTCGGCTGTATTCTTTTGTTATAAAGAATTTGCCAAAGTACAAAGCATAACTATATGCAATAAAGTATTAAGTAAGATGTCGGATATTGCAGAAAGTACATATCTATTGTGATAAGGTTTAGAGTCTTATATATGTTGAATATTGATATGTTTATAGAAGAGAAGAGAAGAAGGTGACAAAGTAATAGAAAAACTGAAAATATAAAATTTTAATTATCTAAAATAATTCTGGATATAAAAATTGGATCCGAAGATCCAAATCTGGAACTGATCCAAAAGATAAAGAATCGAATCTGATCCCGAAATATTTAAATATCTGAACGGATCCAAAAATTTAAGACCCAAAAAGTTGGATTCGAACCTAAACCCGAACCAAGAACCGAATGGGTACCCGAAGATCCGATGTATAGTATTTTTTAGGTATTTTTAGAGTATTTTTAGAGTATTTTTAGATATTTTTAAAATATAGGGGTATTTAAAAGTATTTTTTGGTATTTTCAGATATTTTTTGATATTATTAGGTATTTGTTTTGGTATTTTTTAGAATTTTTTGGATATTTTTAGGATATTTGGGTATTCGAGTAATTTTTGGTTCTTAAAATTAAGACCCGAAATGATCCGAACCCGAATAGAACCAAATTGTAACCAAACCAAAATAATGACGGATCCTATATAGGTATAAAAATTTTGGACCGAAACCAACCTAAGGATTTGAATATCCAGGACTAATCTGAAACTTGTTATGTTACATGAGTACAAAACTGACTTAAATAGAATTCAAACAATAAGAGAACAGTTGTAACTCTCTGACTCGTAACTTTTGGACATATACGATTTTTCCGGAACAACATGGCACTTGACTAAAAGACACGAACCTAACTATTCTAAACGTTACAACCGCTAATGTGTATCTACCTTAATTATAAACTAAACTCAATTCTAATCTAACAATATATGTGATAAAGTTTATCGTTTTGGTGTGAGATTCATAACATAATTAACTTGACATTAAGATGCTTTTAATTTCAGGTATATTGTGAGAATCATATTCGTTTTTCTTTTATAATTATTGTTAAAAAAAAGTCAATAAATGAAGCATCTCGTATTATATAGATGAATGAAATTAAAGTAAAGCTATTGTTTAGTTCATTTTATTACGGTGGTTAAAGAGTGATGCTCTTACTGAAAAACGACTTGGTCAAATAATTGGATAGGACCAGGTTCGTTTGTCTAGGGTCGGTAATAAGATAGGTTTAGATATTATAGACAGAAGGGAAAAAGGGACGAAGCAACATGATACACTCCTACCACCGTAGAAGAGAACTTAAGGCCGAGCTCGAGTAGTTGTCTGGTCGAAGTACTAAATGGAGAGGATCGATGGCTTTATGGCTCGTTTAATCACTCTCTAAGCTTTAAGATGCAGCAGAAATGAATAGAAGATGATGGAAATGGCCAGAACAGATCAGACCAGCCATAGACCAGAGCGGCTATGGAACAGAGTGGCTACGGACTCGATCGGCTGTGGATCGGAACGGCTCGAACGGACGATAAGTTTGGATCGATGCGAACTACCAAGAGTTGTGATTGGACTCTTGATCTTTTGGCTTGAAGTCTCTCAGGATATTACATACAAGAGAGATATCCAAATTGTATGGATATTACACAGCCCAAAAACTTAAAAGAAAATCGGTCCAACTAATTAACTTAGGCAAATCCTCCCTTGAACATATAAAAGCAATGTTGTCTAAGGGGATTGATGTATTAGTGTATTCGACACTGCCTTGTTAAAAACCTTATCTAGAAAACCCAATGGGACACAACTAGATGAAGGAAAAAAGAGTGCAAGCGAACACACCTCCCTTAGCCAACCCTTAGCTAGTGTGGGTCACAACCAATGTAGTTGGACAAGCGTCTGAGCTAAGATTGCTTTCAGCCTGATTAAGCAGTTTGCCAACGGCTTCTTGCAATATTTTGGCTTTGACTCTTATAATAGGTCGATGTGGTATATCTATTGCTTGCTCTAGCTTCTCTGGTCCAAGTTTTTCAAGTTCTCCTTGCTCCGGTTCAAACTGCTCATCCATTCTTATATCACAACATGTGTGAATATCTTCATTAGGACCCTCGCTGATAGGCACCTCGTGGTGGGTGATTGGAATAGGCTGGTCAAGAGAAGACTTCTAATAGTCGTTTCCCGTGACTTGGTGATGAATTGGACTGAAGGAGAAGACTTTTAAAGTCGATCTTCCAACGGCTTGAATGATTGCGGAAATGGTGAATGAGAACCACAAAGGAGGGTGATTATTCCTTTGATAATCTCGGTCCGATCAAGCTTGGACTCCTCATAAGACCTGATCTCGGCTCTTTATCTCGAATCCTCAAAGAGATTAAGTCGGCAAAGGCTCAAGACACATGCTTGAAAAGAAACACTCTTCTATAATCTTAAAACTTGTCTATCTATACAAAAGAAATACATGAGCTTATATAGGCTCAAGTTACAATGGTATTAAGCTTAAAATAAGAAGGAATCTCAAAGAATTAAGTGTCCAAACGGACAAGTGATAGGAGCCGTCGATCTTATAGTTGTTCGGAAGGATATGATGATCACCGGATATGAAAATCTTCAAGAAGGAGGATTTGCCTAATCCTGTGGGTACTGGAGCATGGTGAGACTTCCATTGATGATTCTGAGTGGTTAAGAGAGTCTCCTGGTCGCCACACATAAGTCTGAAGTCCCTTGAAGCAAGCAAATCCCGGACATTCTTTAAACAGCACCAGTTCGGATCTTCTTCTTGTTGGGCATGTATCTGAAGGATACGATAATGGATTCATACGTTCTTTGGCTTATTGGAACCGTAAAAGACCCAATTACAATCTCCAATTGGTCCGGATTGAAGGCAGCTTTTGAGATGGGCTGTGTAGCTCGATATTTGGCTTTCTCGCGAATAAGGCCTTAGCACAGAAGGTCCAACTTCTAAAATTCATAACTTTCAGCTCAGAGCTTCTTTCGGGCTGATTCCACTTCGAGGGTTAGATGGTTGCGTCAGGAAGCCATATAAGTTAACCTTATGCATTACTTCATTTTGTAGCATCTGCAGATCCTTGATAAGTAACCGCATGTCCTCAATATCCTCCAGGGAACGTTGTTGAAGTGAGCTCCTTGTGTCCTGGTCAGGTGCTTGACTGATGGATGACTCATTGAGTTTAGGCATATGAAACATGTCTAAGAAGTTCGTCTGCCCTTTATCTTCGATATGTTTTCCAAGGAAGTTTGTCTCTCCTTTATCCTTGGTAGATTTAGCCAAAAACTCAACAACCGAATCTAAACCTTGTACCACGGTCAATGGTCCATGGTCTAGGATCCCATTATTCCCTCCCTCTTCAAAAAGTTTTGTCCTCAAAACCAATTTACCTGCACATAGAGAACGCATGTTAGGTTCGGTTTGATATAGCGGGTTTAGAAGCATACCTCCCAAGTATTTTTATTGCGGCTTGGATTAGTTTTTCTGTCCGGTGGCTCCTCCTTGATTAGCAATGAATTGAGGACGCTTTTCTAAGGCTTGGCGGTTGTTTCCTTTAGCTGAGAATCTCCTTGTACTCTTGATGTTTCTAGTACTTTCTTGGAAGTGTCTTCTTGGTTCATTTGTGCTATTTCTTTACTATCATTGTTCTCCATGCTTTCTCTTCGGACCAACACTTGTTGATGACTATCCGGTGATTCTACTTTGATTATGAAAGTGTTGTCAACATTTCTTGCCTCCTTTGTAGCTCATATACCCGTCTCAATATCCTTAAGCAAAGGCAAGTGCATTATACTACAAGTACAAGATTTTAAATCAAAATTATCTAGACTACTACTAGATTTAGGTGAGTCAATTTTCAGCTCTAGTGTTGAAAGTTTTACCTCCTCCCTAATTGGGAATTTCACAGAAACATGTCCTCTCTTGTGACACCTATACATACCATGCCTTCTGAATTTGAAGGCTTAGAAGACTTACCTTGCACTAGGAAAGCTTGTGATTCGTTTGTAGGTGCCTCCTCATTCTTTTGAGCAGCTTTTCCTTTCGTATATTCCAAGATAAAGTGCTTTCACTTATCAATATCATCAATCAAATTCTTCATAAGGTCACGTGTACTTTTTTGAAGTAATCTATTGGTGGTTGTTCAACGGTTTGTGGCATAGTACTTACGACTTGGTCCTTTTGGATTGAGTTCTTCCACGTTGGACAGCACTTGGCAGTGTGTCCCTGCATCTTACACTTATAACACATCAGTTCTAAGGAAACTTTATAGGTCAAACACTTATCTTGGATAGCTGGTTTTGTTTTATGCATGGATGTTGAAAATGGTGTGTGCTCAATTAAGGATTGTGGAGTCTTTTTTGAGTAACTTCTTGGAGGTAATTGGCATGTGACATATTCCTTATTCATAAGCCGTTTTTATTCTCCCCACGTTCTGATTCTAGGCTCTTTTTAGTGCCACCCTTCATCCGTCTCTTTCCTCCATCATTTCAATGCTTGTCCGTGTAAAACATTTAAGGCGCATGATAGTTTTTCCTTCTCAAGAGTCTTGTATCTCCAAAAATATTCTTCCATATCATATTCCTATTCTAGATAATCTTCTGTTCCTGAAAAATATGGAAGTTTAGGACCACAATTATAAAAACTATGACTTACACCGATATGTAGTTTAGGACATCTTGTGTAGTTGGCATAGCCTTGCACTCTAGGTACTGAAACTCCGTGGTGGTAAGGCTTCACATCACGCCTATGAGGATTTTTGTAGTGAAAATCTTCTATATCACGTTCAGGTTCATCCTCATAACTGAATTTAGATTCAGTTTTGACACTCCATTGCTCGGTTTGGTATTTATTATTGTAGCTTTGATTATGGTCTGGTGGTTCAGGTTCAAGGTCCTCTCCATGAGGATTTTATTCATATTTAGACTCATATTGATCCTCAAGCCAATGGTCTTCACGTCCCTCATGGTTGTTGTCCACGGATTGTTCTTCTTTAATGTTCTAATCGGACTCATTGGAGTAAAACTCCATTTTCCATGTAGTAAGCCATTGAGGGTACTTGCAACAATCAAAAATAAACATGATAAGGAAATCAAAGTCTTAACAAGTAAATTAAAGAATAACAAAGTAAGAGAAAAACATTTTTATTTTCTTTTCTTTTTAAAAACAAAGAAACAATCACAATAGGAAAACAAAGAAATGTTTGGCTTTTCTTTTAACAAATAAAATAGCAAACGACTTCTAAAAATCAAATAAAATTTTTTTTATCGGTTTAATGGGTTTAAACTAACTAGAACAAAATAAATTAGATTTTTATGGGTTTTTATTATTTTATAAAATTCGAACAAGAAAAAGAGATGAAAAAGACTTTTTGTGGTTTTTTTTTTATAAAAATAAAATAGCAAACGACTTCTAAAAATCATTTCCATGGGTTTTCTGGATTTTAAACTAACTGTAGCAAAATAAAATTAGATTTTTGTGGTTTTTTATGGATTTTATAAAACTCAAACAATAAAACAAAAACAGAATATAAAAATAAAGGTTGGATGAATACAACCTAGATAGATAGGAACATTTGGCTCTGATACCAAAATGATAGGTGCCTCGTGGTGGGTGATTAGAATAGGTTGGACAAGAGAAGACTTCTAAGAATCGGTTCCCGTGACTTGGTGATGAATTAGACCGAAAGAGAAGACTTCTAGAGTCGATCCTCCAACAGCTTGAATGATTGCCGAAATGGTGAATGAAAACCACAAAGGAAGGTGATTATTCTTTTGATAATCTCGGTTCGATCAAGTTTGGCCTTCTCACAAGACCTGATCTCGGCTCTCTCTCTCGAGTCCTTAAAGAGATTAAGTTGGCAAAGGCTCAACACACATGCTTGAAAAGAAACACTCTTCTATAATCTTAAAACTTGTTTATCTATACAAAAGAAATACATGAGCTTATAAAGGCTCAAGCTACAACGGTCTTAAGCATAAAATAAGAAGGAAATCTCAAAGTATTATGTGTCCAAACGGACAAGTGATAGGGGCCATCAATCTTATAACTGTTGGGAAGAATATGATGATCGCCGGATATGGAAAGTCTTCAAGAGGGAGGATTCGCCTAATCTTGTGGGTGCTGGAGCATGGTGAGACTTTCCTTGATGATTCTGAGTGGTTTAGAGAGTCTCCTGGTTGCCACACATAAGTCTGAAGTCCCTTGAAGCAAGCAAATCCCAGACATTCTTTAAACAGCACCGGATCGGATCTTCTTCTTGTTGGGCGTGTATCTGGAGGATCCGATGATGGATTGATGCGTTCTTGGACTTGTTGGAACCGTGAAAGACCCAATAACAATCTCCAAGTTATCTGGATTGAAGGCAGCTTCTGAGCTGGGCTGTGTAGCTCGATATTTGGCTTTGTCGCGAATAAGACCTTAGCGCAAAAGGTCCAACTTCTAAAATTCATAACTTTCAGCTCAGAGCTGCTTTCGGGCTAATTCCACTTTGAGGGGTTAGATGATTAAGTCAGAAAGCCATATAAATTACCCTTATACATTAGTTCACTTTGTACCGTCTGCAACTCCTTGATAAATAACTGCATGTCCTTAATATCTTTCTGGGAACGTTGTTGAAGTGAGCTTCTTGTTTCCCAGTCAAGTGCTTGACTGATGGATGAGTCATTGAGTTTAGGCTGATGAAACATGTCTAAGAAGTTCGTCTAACTTTATCTTCGATATGTTTTCCAAAGAAGTTTGTCTGTCCTTTATCCTTCGTGTATTTAGTCAAAAACTTAACAACCGAATCTAAATCTTGTACCACGGTTAATGGCCCATAGTCTAAGATCCTATTACTCGCGTCAGTGTAACTTGTAACGAACGTCCATAATCTATATCAAAGAATGACTCAATTGACAAAGTGGTAAGGAAAGCAAAAAAGTAATCAATGAAACATTATTCATGTGAAATGGGCAAAAGCCCATATATATATATATATATATATATATATATATATATGTTTGCTCTGACTTTATCCAACCCCTTTCCGTGAATTATGTCTCCTCAAATCTTCGACGTCTAGAGAGACTCATTTATAATAAACTATAATATATATTCCTTACAAGTGGTATAAATTAGCATTACATTCCATTGCTTGTCTTAAACATGTATGTATTCTTTAAAAAAAAAAACAAAATATATAATAAACACTACAATAATTCTAATTTATATCACAAGGGAGACAAACTTATGTTTGGAAAATAATAAAGTATGGTCGTTGTTTTGCTTTGAAAATTATAAAGTAATCGTGACTGGAGCGTCAGCTGCCAACTATTTGGCGTTGTAACTACATCTTTCCTTTTCATTTCATTCAATTATTATTTCTTTAAAATTTTATATATTCTTTTTTTTTTAAAAAAGGGTCCCGAAAACAATTTTTATATTAACACGCTAGTCATTTTTTGACTTTTAAAATGAAAGAAAAATAACGTAATGATTGACCATTGAATTGATATATAAACTTGTGACCTCATATCCAAATTTTTTCACTTTCTATTATCTCAAAATGAAAGCAGAGAATTTGATGAATCTTTCTCTTCTCCAACGCAGAAACGGTACCGTTTCACAAAGTCTAGACTTAGAATTCATCTCCGTCAACAAATCCTCTAATGATCATCTTCCATGTTACACTTCCCTCAAAGACATCCTCCCGACCACAACAACCGTCGATTCACCGTCCTTCACCGTCGCGTCGGCTTCAGCGGTTTCCACCATCTCCATCCGCAACCGCCTTGTAAAGCAAGCTGCTTGTGCCTACCTTCAGCCTTCTACTCCAACTCCTTCTACCAACACTTCATTCCTCTGCCGTGTCTCCTCCTCTTTCCTCCGTCTCATCTCCGCCTTCTTTCGTTCCCTCTACGGCCTCTTCCATCTCATCAGATAATCTTTAGAGCTTACAGATTGAAATAGAACAGAAAACATTAAGAGACTACTTTCACTTATTCTTTGTTTTTGTTCATGATTCAGTATCTTCTTTTCTTTTTGAAATTTTTTAAAATCGTGAAAGTTTTTGAGGTTCACGTTTAGCTAATACATAAGCCTCAGTTAGATCCCTTGGAAATGGCGAGAGACTCCATGATCAGTTGAAGAACCAGTTGCTAAGAGATTATAATATTTGTCCCACATCGCCTAAGTTTCGTAGACGTTGGCCACTTTCGCTTATGTATAAGTTAGAGGTTGGGCCCACCCCACACTTCATACCTTTCTCGGGCTTTTGGCTAAGATCAAGTGTAGTATCGGTTCTTATGTAACACCCTAAACTCGCAATTCTCAAATTCTACACAATTTTTAGTAAA
>OVBA01008922.1:0-11552 GCA_900406435.1 Lepidium aucheri | reverse complement strand
TCTGGATGCAGAGCGATCGGTCTGAACTTTGCAGACCGAAAAATTTCTCCAAAAAAACTTAGACCGATCGGTCTGATGTTGGATCGATCGGTCTGCACATCGTAGACAATTAAATTTTCACCGAACAACAAAGACCGATCAATCTAGAGTCAGATCGATCGGTCCCTCCATCCGAAAAAAAAAATAGTCTGCCAGATCTTTGGCAGACTTGCGGGAAGTCTGCCAGAATTTTGGCAGACTTGCGGGAAGTCTGCCAGAATTTTGGCAGACTTGCAGGAAGTCTGCCAGAATTTTGGCAGACTTGCAGGAAGTCTGTTAAAACTAAAAACTTTCAATAACATAACCAGAAAAGTAGATAATTTGATAGAATTATTACCTGAACATCAATAGGCAATGAATCCTTATTGATAGAACTAAAATCTTTTGTTTCTTTCACCATAATTTAAGAATTTCTTAGCTCAAGGAGAAGCTTTGTTGGGTATATATACTTTTAAAAGGGAATAGAATATCCTTTTTATAGATCTAGAATGTTTCTGTTTTTGAATAATCTTATTCTGAATTGTCTACTGTCAATAGGAAAAGGAAAAGTACAAATCTTACTTTTTTTTGGTAAAAGGGTATAATGGTAATTAATAGTAATAGAAAAAAAAAGTGGGTTATATAAGTAATTTAAAAAAAAGATTGGTTATTTAAGTAATTTTTAAATTAAAGTAGGTTATCATAGTAATTTTCCCATAATTTATCCTCAAAATGTTTATGATCATGATGAAGCAATATAAAACAGTTGTAAAGTATTTTTAAATTACTTAGAAATTTATTGTGTTTGACGTAAACTAAAATTATTATTCGTCAAGAAACATGTGGCCCTGTTAGTTTGCTTCTAATTTAGCTAGGCATAAGGTACTGGGTTTAAATCTCATCCTGCTCCATTTGGTAAATTTAAGTTATAGAGGGGTCTTGTTGTCGATCTAATGATTACTTGTTAGACAAAAAGAAAAAAAAACTAAAATTATTACCTTATGCCTCGGGATACAAGCTGCTGACGAGTTAAATCGACCTATTCAAATACTACACATTAGATGGCATTTTGTACTAGTTTTAGCATGTACAAATTTGTTGTGGTTTTTTGGAGCTAATCTGCAGTCCTTTAGACATTTTTTTCTTTTACTAAATCATCAGCCAGACCTAACCATAGACAATTATTTTAACTTTGTTTTCACTTACCAAATTTAGCAATTACTAGGTTTGTGTATTACCTTGGATAGAGGCCTCATAGAGATGGGTTTGTCACAAACCTACAAATCTACAAAGAGTGCCAAAAAGAGAGTATGGCTCATATTTTTAATAAGATTTTTAGTATATTGGCTTTCCACAATCAAAAATTTAGCTTTCATAGTCAAAGATAGATTAGATTATTTTCAGTGCATTAAAAAGGTTTTTCTGGCTCTCTAGAACAATAATAGCTGCATATAGTTAGAATTTGCACATACTAGTACAAAGAAAAGCTAAATCAATATAGCTGTCTTTAATCACAATTAATTAATGAGCCATAAACAAACGTTAAAAAGTAAAAAAGGAAATCAGGAAGATGAAAGTCATGTTCTTCTCCCAATCACAATGATATAAATATTTAAAAACAATCGCTGAAAGTTGACGCTTGTGATATATATATATAGAGTATGTTTACAATCGCCGTTAAATTTAGCGACTCTTCTATAAGTGACATAATCATTGGCAATAGTCGCAGCAATTCACTTTGTCAAGGTTATCATTATTATTAAACTTGTTTCATCGTCATGGCTGCGATCGTGAGAAGAACAGAATTGAAAAATGTACAAAACAAAAAGAAAGGAAATTGAAAATCTACGTCAAATATATCTAACCGTTAAAACCAATCAGATTTTTCTTATAAATAAATACACACCACAGTCAACATTACAACACTTTGCAAATGGCCTTTACTCCAGTGATCTCCAGTGACTGGTGGTAAATCTACTAAAGATAGACGCACATGCACCAGGGATCAAGTCCCATCACCTATGAGATTTATGTAGGAATTTGGCTAATGGGTCATCCTTTGTGGCCCATATTGATATTGTCGTTGACAAAAAAAGAAAAAAATCAATCTCATTGAATCTCTCTTACGAACTCATATTAATCTCTCATACGAACTCATATCTCTCTGCGATTTTTGTTGGCTTTTGATTCCGACAATGGAAACACAATCAGTCAAAGTCAGTAATAGTTTGGTTTGAAACCTTACCATTAGAGTCGTTAAAGAAGGTAACTGATAGCTATCGAAAGCTAGTTTGGTCACTCTTCAAAGCAAGAGATCTAGTTTGGTCATTCTTTAAAGCAAGAGATCTCTATTATAATGAAACCGTAGCGTTGAATTATCCGTATAATTTATAATAATATAATAGAGATTTAAAATCTATGATGGGTTCATTTGTATTAGATAATTAATTTGTCTGAATAAAATTTGTTTAGATAATTTGTCACATGATTCGGTTGTATCTTTGTCTTTTTGTGGTAATAAATTTTTCTTGATTTGATTTGATTGGTCGAATTTTAAATCAGCCACGTTTTTTTTAAGTTATTACAAGAAAATAATTTAGTTAAGATTATGATAAGATCCTTAATTAAACAGATTTCGTTAGTTTGTTAAATTATGATAAACACATTAATTCAATAATTAACAAATATTTTATATCTAGGAAAAATCAAACAAAAGATATTCCTAATCCTAACAGAAAATAAATTTAATTGAAGTCTACATAAGAGACATCCTGCCACAAGTTTAATAACACCAACGAAATTGACACAATTTTCCTCTCAATTATTGTTTTTAATCATGTTTTGCTCTGAAATTTCTTCGTTGAAACCTAGCAAAGAAACTTGGAAGACTAAAATCAAAATTCTAAACCTCTGGAAGCNCCCCTGGAAGGTATACACCAAAGAACATGGTCAAACGATTGCTTTGGTTCTTTGTGATTTTAAGGTATGTTATTAATAATTTATTCATGTGAATGCTTTTATAATAATTTAAAATATTTTGTAATTAATTGATATATTTATTATAATAAAATCGTTGCAATAAGATTTTTTGTATATTTATAATAATATAATAGAGATTTTAAATCTCTTGATTTGTTTTGATTAGTCGATTTGTTTAAACTTATTAATTTGTCCTTTTGTTTAGATAAGATTATTTTGAAAAACTAATTATTTTTTTTGATTCAATTTCAATAAAAATATACAATTAAAAAGGAAAATTTAACCATTTAATATTCGATTTTTGTTGGTTTAAAAAGAAATTTCTAACCAATTAAGATTTTAATTTTGTTTTTTACAAAATAAATTTTTAAACAATTAAGATTTGATTTTTGGATTTTGATAAGAACATTAATTTAAGTATTATTGGTCAACGCAATAAATAAACAAAAAATCTAGTATTGAGGTATTCTTAATCCAAATCTCTATATATAATAAAATTATAGTGTTAACAGATTCATATATTTTATAATAATTCAAAAAAATTATGTCTTGATAATATTTGATAAAAAATTTAACTAATTATTATTAATATCTTTATCTACATAATATTATTAATTTGTTTTAATCTTAATATAAAAACATTTTTAACTTATATCTCTATTATAATAAAATCGTAACAATATCGTACCAAAAAAACCGTAACAATATTTTCAGTATCTTTGTAATAAAATAATAGAGTTTTTAAATTTTAGATTTGTTTTGATTGATTGATTTATTTTAACTAATTAATTTGTCTCAGTAACATTTGTTTAGATAATTTATCACATGATTTGGTCTTATCTTTATCCTTTTGGAACAACAACTTTTTTATTTCGTTAATAAAGATTTTTTTATGATTTGGTTACTTTTTTGAAACTTAATTTGATTGTTTGTATTTTTGAACCTTAATTTGATTTTGTTAGTTATAGTTATTTCAGCAAATAAGTTAGTTAAGATTTGATAAGATCCTTAATTAAACAGATTTTGTTTCTTAAATTATGATAATAACATTACTTCAACAATTAACCAAATACCTTATATTTAATTCAATAATTAGATTTAAAGTCCCTAAATTTGTTTTGGTTGGTTAATTTGTTTAAACTAATTAATTTATCTTTTTGTTTAGATAAAATTATTTTTTAAAACGAATTATTTGTTTTTAATGGATTTGAATAAAAACATACAATTAAAAAGAAAACTTCAACCAATTAAGATTTTATTTTTGTTAATTTGAAAAAAAAAATCTTACCAATTAAGATTTATATTTCGTTTATTAAAAAGGAAACCTTAACCAATTAAAATTTTATTTTTGTTGGTTTAAAATAAAATTTCTAACCAATTAAAATTTTATTTTTAGTGGCATAAAATTTTTTTTAGCTAATTAAGATTTAATTTTTGTTGGTTTAAAAATAAATCTTTTGTTTAGATTTTGATAAGAACCTTAAGATGAATTTGTTTGTTTTAACAAATAAGTTTGTTTGTGTTTTCATAAAAACCTTAATTCAAATATTATTATTCAACACAATATAAAACAATAGAAAAGGTATTTTATTGAAATATTCATAATCCAAATACCTTATATTTAGGGAAAATCAAACAAATGATATTCCTAATTCAAATAGAACAAAAATTTTAATCGAAGTTTATATAAAAAACATCTCGAGACAAATTTAACAATACAAAAAAAAATTGTACTCCTTTTTTCTCTCGATTTTTGTTTTTCTTCATCGTGTATTTTTCTGAAATTTTTCATTGAAACTCAACAAATAAACATGGAGGATTAAAGTTAAAATTCTAAAACTCTAGAAAATATACATTAAAGTACATGTTCAAACGATTGATATAGTATTTTGTGATTTTAAGGTACGTTATTAATAATTTATCAATGTAATATCTTTATAACAGTTTAAAATATTTTCTAATTAATTGATATATATATATATATTAGGGTGATAAAATTCAGTGTAATATGAAGAAAAATGAATTGGTTTCTAAATTCATAAAAGTTTTTGAACAAAGAAGTACTAAAATCATTACAAACCTACAAGTTTCTTTCACAACTCGAGCTTACCGTGCTTCTACTCATAACTTCAAGGTCTCTTTCATGTACACAATCATAATTAAGCCAACATATCCTCTACCAGATTCTGTGTTCGGATTAAAATTGTTGGTTACCTTGAATTACTTGAAAGACAACTAAAAGATATATATCTTATACGTAAGTAATAATTTTTTTAAAAAAATATTATTTTCGATTGTAAGTATTAATCATTAGAAAATTATAATATTTGTTATATATAAAAGACATTATATACCTTATAAATTTTATATACTACCGAAATTTTAGTAAATTTATTTATTAGAATATATATATATATATATTGATTATAAGTATTATTTATTAAAAACAAGTATATGTGTTATATATATAAGACATAAAAACAGAAAAATTTATAATTTTAATATAAAGATGCAGGAAATAAATCAATTTTTTACAAAAACATTACTTATATATAGAAGATATGAATAAATATATTTTTTAACTATAAGATAACAAAACCAAATAACTAATGCTATCAACATTTTAAAACTAAATAATTAATGATATCAACTTTCAAGCTTTCACAAACTAAAAGTTATATTAGTTATATTAAATATCGGTTTTAATAATCTACAAATACATATTAATAAAATGATTATACAGACATTTATATTAGTATATACTTGCTGGACTGATTAAAATATTAATAAATAAAAATATGTGTCAAATCAATATTATAAAACAAAAATATACATGGATCTACAAACTTAAATGAATACAAGTTTAAAACCCCATATATATATTTATATTAGTATATACTTGATAAATTACTTATAATATTAATATATAAAAATATGTGTTTTATAAATAATATATAACACAACAAAATTAAATATAGATCTTAAAACCTAAATAAATACATGTTCAAAACCCTAAATAAATATGTGTCTAAAAATTAAGTTATAAACGAATCTAAAAGATAAATATACATGAGTCAAAATGTAAATAGCACGAGTCAAAAAAATTTATATGTAAAATTATAATACATCAAAACTTAAGTAAACAGAGATAAAAAATATATTTCTTATACAACACCGGTGATCACTATAAATTTATTTCTAATATATCAAATATATATAATTAATTAATTAATAAATTTACACATCCAAATCAAACCATAACATAAATAAATAAAATAAATAAATATTACCTAACCCGTGCATAGCACGGGACATCATCTAGTTGTAACATAAAAACACGAGATCATTTTTGGTAGTTCAGACTACCTTTTCTTTTGTTTTCTCATTGATTATGGTCCTGTTTTTTCGTGGTCTAGCAATAGTAACCAGCGACTAGCGATTCAGTTTTTTATTTTTTTTGCAGTCGCTGCGATTAGTCATTGTGATTTGTCGCAGATTTAGCGACTGCCAAAAGAACAATCGCAGCGACCAAAACATTTTTTTCAATTTTAAAAAAAATCCATTATATATATATATATTTCTATTTTATTTTTGAATATCTTGGATTCTATTTTAAAGAAAAACTATATAATTTTATTTATTAGTTGATATATATATATATATATATATATATTTATTTATACACAACTATTAGTAACTATCAAGTTTTATGGTAATTTTATGCTGATCCAATTTCCTAACTCACTTCTAGCAAGAACATATAAGTCGATTTACTTCACTAACCAAATTTTCCTAAAAAGTAAAATTGGACATAGACCATCTTATGGCTGGAGGAGTGTACAACATGGATTAAAACTTCTCTCTCAGGGCTTAGTACGATAAATTGGAAATGAAGCTGACACATGGTTTTGAAGGAGTATTGGATAATTGATGGGAAACCACGAACACCTATAACTCGGGACACAATCTATGATGAGAATCTGCTAGTCTCGATGTACTCACGACATCAGGGTGGAACATAAACCTACTGTATCAACTAAATGGCAGAGGTCCATAGAATCAAGCATATACAACCAGATCAAAGTCAGGAGGACAAATGGATATGGAGCTTTAACAGGTCAGAAGTTTACACAGTTGAGAGTGGCTATTGGCTAGCTACAAACTTAGATGAAAATGGGACTCTCATTCCTATGGAAAGCCTGAATCCAGCCACAGTCATTAAAAAAGAAGTTTGGAAATTGCAGATGCCAAATAAGATAAAGATTTTTCATTTGGAAGGCACTCTCGGGTGCTTTGGCAGTTCAGGCACAGCTAGCAAGGCGGAGGATAACGTTTTCAGATGTTTGTAAGGTATGTGATTCCACACAAGAAACGGTAAATCACATGCTCTTTCACTATCATCCCGCAAGACAAATCTGGAGACTAGCAAACTTCCCAGAACCGGAGCAAGGCTTTCATCCTTCACTTCTAACAACTAACATTTTCCATCTTATTCAAATCACCAAAAACTAACAGATTCCTGAAGATCTCCGCTCCTCCTTTCCATGGATTATGTGGTCCATTTGGAAGAACAGAAATATGGTTGTACTACAGAATCAACAGCTGGACGTGAACTTTATTACACAAGAGTGTTTAGCTGAGTCCCGACTATGGTTTTCTCTAAAAAAGGCGAAAAACGGAGACATTGCGTGTTCCACAAGGAATCATTCAAATAGACAAAAAAATTTCAAGGGAACCAACTGAACATATGTTATGGATTAGTACAGCTTGGGCACGTAATCAAACGTACCATGGAGGAGGCTGGATCATTAAAACATATTGGAAAATAGCTTTATACATTCAAGATTTGTTCTCTATCACCAAGGTTCAAAATTAGAACTTTCGCTTAAAGGGATCATTGAGCTGTTAACAAGCCTAAGGGATATCAAGATTCCAACAGTTATGATCATGGTAGATGCATATGCAACATTCTGTGCAATTACAAAACCACATAAATGGCCATGCTTACAATACCTCCTCCAACAGATTAAGAAGTTACAGCAAGAATTGCCAGGTACTTGCTTTCACTTTATCCAATTTGATAAGAACTCTAAGGCTCATAGAATAGCTCGCAGTGTGATTGAGGACCATCACTTTAATAACTATATAAGTAGAGGTCTCCCCTAGTGGTTGTGCTCTTAAGCTAGTTAGCTCTGAACCCACCCTTCAAACCTCGACTGTAATGCTTGTCTAATGTTTCTAAGTCTTCCTGCATCAAAGTGTTTCTGCTTAACTATTCTACTCCTTCTATTTTATACCCTCTTTAACTTCAAACCTCTGCATCTCGATTCTCGCATCATCTTCATTCATAACCCCATGATTAAAATAACATTCAGCCCAATTACTAACTCTCTCTTGTCAAGATTATTAAAGCTCTCAAGTTCTACTAATGAGCTAAATCATTTAACTCCAACATGATGGGTGCTAAAGCATTATTTACTCGGGTATGTTTGGAGCATTTATACCCAATAATAAGCCCATTATCTCTTAATCATCTCTAATTTTTTTGACTTATTTCTTTTCCTACGCTAATCTAACAAGAAAACTACAAGTGTCATTAGTATCCTCTCTCTTCCTAGACTATAGGATAATCATTTCTCTTGTTCCCTATCTTTTCATTTTTCTCTCCCACACTTATATATACATGTTGCATACCTACAAGGAGTAAGCAATCACGAAGTTAGCTCTAAACATTTCCAAAGATCTGATATCTCGAGATATAGTTAAAGGCGGCGGTTGGAACACATATTGGTCATGCATTGGGCCACTATTTCTTGAAGAACATAACAACTATACCAAGCGTACGCATGGGATGTGGTAATGATTACTCATGGTTCTTACACTCCTCTTACAAAACACACAAATCTCCATGCTCCACACTACTCTCTTCATCTCTTTGGTTTCTCAAGTCATCCTTTCAGCTCCCACTCTTACTCAAGGTCATGGCTGATAACTTCTGGATAGCAGTCTCGCAATTCCATATGGGTCGTAGAGATCAAGATATCTTCATTCCCAACTTCATGTACTCCACCTCACTTGAGCTCAGTCGGAAGAGTCTTGTAGCAAAACCAATCAACCCGCAAGCTCAAAATCTAGTGAATGTTGCACAAGATCTTCCTCATATATGGAAGATAGAATGTCGGGTGAAAGGAAGGATTATAGATCAGGAGCTGGTGCAGTTCCTTTTTCAGTAGGAAACTGATCTCATCTCGGTTATCCGGAGGCAACCGATCACATACAAAGGCTGGTTTGTCTTAATCCAGAGATGGAGAGACCATGAACCACATGATTTTCTTTCCTCCATCCCCATTTGGATACAGATTCAGGATTTACCACTTCAATATGCTTCAGCTATGACGGTCTGACAAATTGCTAGCTCCATTGGGGAAGTAGTCGAAGTATATATTCAACCTCTCTCCTTAGCAAGAGTCGTTCTCATCCGAGCAAGAGTGGTAATCGAAGCGTTTAGTAGACTCAAATTCTTTAAGATGGTATGTTTTCAGAATGGAGATAGTATACAAGTCTATTTTCACTATGAAGCTGTGGCAACTTTTTGTCTTAACTGTCAACGCTTGACGCATGATACCGCATATTGCTCATACACTCCCCAAGATGAGGATTACTTATTTCCGATCACTACAAGCAACCCAAATCAAGTGGATTCTTCCTCATCAACATTACAACAGGAGTTTAGTATGGAAGAACGGGAAGTTATAGTACAGGAGTTTGCGCAAACTAATGTGATGCATGCTGAGTCTGTGATACCAGCAAATGTAGTGGGATCTCTGACTATTTTACAGAATCAAAACAATGCCACTCAGCTTCCGGAAAGGGTTACAGAACCAACTCCAACTTTTGAGATGGATCTAGCCACTACACCTTCACAAAAGGAGGTACAAGCGCTTATCAATATGGAGACAAAACGTAAAAGGTATCCCGACCACTTTAAATGTGAACCATCGACCAAAGCTCCTCGAACTCTTTGAATGCATAGTGCTCGGCTGTGGGGACTACTCTAATCTCGATAGGATTAATCTGACAGTTAGTTTTGTTAGATTCTTCTCTTAAATATTTTAGTAATTTCGGTTATGGAACTCTATTGGTGTGGCTAATAAGCCTTTACTTGTTCTTTGTTTGATATTCTGTTTGGTTAAAAGAGGAGGGTGACCTCCATGAAATATGTTTGTGTTAATTGTTTCTACTATCTTAATAATATCAGTTTTCGAAAAAAAAAATTGTGTATATTATTTTGTTTATATCAATTTATTTTATTATTAATTTAATTAAAATATTTATGTTGTTATTGACTCTATTCTTTTGGTAGTTGCTGTCCTACCAATTGATCACAGCAATTAGTTGCTGATCAGCGACTAAAAAAATGATTGTTGGTTGTTAGCAATTGGCCGCTGGCGAGTAATCGCTGCAATTGGTCGCTGAAGCAGCGACTACCAAAAGAATATGATTTGGTCGGTGTTGCTAGCAACTGATCACAATGACTAGTCGCTGAATTTTTCAGCAACTGAAAAAAGTGATTGCTGGTTGTTGGCGACTAATCACTATAATTGGTTGTTGAAACAGTGACTGCTAAAAGAATATGATTTGGTCGCTGTTGCTAGGTCTACCAAAATAACAGAGCCTATATAGCAAAGTACAAAATGTAGAAGAAAAGTAGAATCATATCTCCTACAAAATAGGAATGGGAAAATGGAGACTATTGTTTCCTACAAACAAGGAGACTAAATCTCATTTGAATTATTATCTAACTAATAACTAAGTAAGAGATTAAACCAAGAAAATTGGTTAACAAATTACGGTAATGGTTTGTATTGGTTAAACTCTTGAATCGTAGACTCATCAGTGACAATCTTTATACACAGAGAATTCGAGGAGCTTCTCTTACACTAAAACGATCATAACGATGTCAAGAATCTTGGTTAATACCCGGAGTATGCTTTTCATCCAGATTCACTCATCTCTCTGAAATTCCCAAACTTTGAACCAAACTACGTGTTCCAAGTTCTCCAAGACAAACTCATGATCATGTTCTGTCTCAACAAATGTGTAATCACATCGTTGACAAAGCCCAAGAACAAACAAGAAGTCAAAGTTTTGACACTCCTTTATGGGATTCTCTGTTAAATTGACACAGATGGTATAAAACATTGTGCCTTGTTATGATTCTCCTCCATTGACAAAGATTTGCAGAAACAGAACGAAGAAGGAGAAGAGGAATCTGAGACACGTTCAATCTGTCTTGAGAATCTTTTGGTGTTTGGATCGGAAGAGTTTTGTCATCTATTTATTTAGGGGCTGAATCGACTTAATAACTGTTGAGATAAGCTTGAAACAAGAAGCTTGAAGAGCAAGCTATCGAATAGATAAGACTAAGGTTGTTAGAGTTTAGGAGTAATCTAAAATTATATGTGTATTTCTAAAAAGATTAGGAAATTAGTCTTATCTATAAATAGAGATGTAGAGTTGTTACTTCCTATAGAGAAAATTGAGAGTTTTGGTTT
>OVBA01008921.1:0-11554 GCA_900406435.1 Lepidium aucheri | reverse complement strand
TGTGACCTAAGGCTAGCGCCGATGGGAGCGGAGACCAAGTGCCTTGTTAGTTTACTAGTCTTATGATCAGGTTGTGTGTTAGTTATATTATAACTTGTCTTTGCTTCACTCTGCTTGGATCTATAAGGACCAAGCTTCCATCTTATTGACAAGTTGTTGTTTCTGTCCTTGCAGGCCTCGCAGGTTACCCTCGACACCTGGCACCGAGGGCAGACATAGAATCATCAACCTCGCATTGACTCCTGAGAGTTAAGCGAGTAGTCAGTGCGAGTTAGTCGGTTGATGCACACACGATCGAAGGGCTCTCACCACCTTCAGCCACCCATAGACGATATCAACCTTCTCACTTATGATATCTGCCGAGAGCGTACCAGAATGCAACAGTAATAGCAAGATCTAAACAATACCACACCGGGAACGACGACACATAGAACACCTCCATTGGTAAATGAGGCCGCCCACTAGGCGCAAGCACAAAATCCAGCTCGTCACCCTCGAGTACTCACAGGATATAGAATGGGATCCAACCGCCGGCGATCCAACACAATAACTTCAAGATCAAAAGCGGACTGATCTTGATGGTCCAGAACAACAAGTCCCATGGCCTACCCTCGGAGCACCCCCTCGATCATCTCGATGAGTTCAAGAGACTATGCACGCTCACTCGCATAAATGGAGTGAGTGAAGACGCGCTGAAGCTCAGACTCTTTCCCTTCTCTCTTGGTGATAGAGCTCATCAGTGGGACAAACACCTTCCCACCGCATCCATCACCACTTGGTCGGAGTGCAAGCACCTATTTCTTAGCAAGTTTTTCTCCAACTCACGGACGGCAAAGCTAAGGAACAACATATCAAATTTTGTCCAGCAGAGCACCGAGTCATTGGCCGAGGCATGGGACAGATATAACACTTATCAGTCTCAGTGTCCCCATCATGGTTTCCGGGAGAACACTATCCTCACCAACTTCTACAGAGGAGTTCACCCAAGGAGACAAATGTTATTGGATACTGCGAGCCAGGGAGCTTTCTACAGTAGGAGATCAGTGAGGGAAGAGCGTTAATAGAAAACCTTGCTCTAGCTGATGGATAGTACGGCGAGGAGTATGACCGAGCTATCAGGGGAACTTCTGATTCGAACACATCTGCGCGTAAAGAGCTGAAGCAACTCCATGAGAAGCTAGACAAGTTGCTAACGGTCCACACGAAGCAAGTCAATCTTGTGGAGGAGGAAATGGTACAAGAGGGAGAGGACGAACAACTGGAGGAAATTTGCTTTGTTCAGAATCAAAGTGGATCTTAACGTCGGTCAACTACAAGCAAAACCCGAACTTAAGCTATCGAAGCACAAACGTAGCCAACCCACAAGATTAAGTGTACCCACCGAAGCAACGAGCTTGGATACCTAAGGAACAATGGCAGCAGAGACCAGTAAGCCGACACCAGCTCCAACTCAACCTCCGACCACAAAAGAAGACCAACCAGGCGTGATGAATATGCTCCAAAAATATTGCAAAGCCAAACCTCCCACCAAGCGGATATTACCACGAAGTTTGGAGAGGTACATAGCCGAATTGATGCAAGCTACAATGACCTCAACTGTAAGTTTGAAACCCTCAACGCAGGATTGAAGTATGTGGAGAGCAACCAGGCATCATCATCAACTAAAGCCACCATTCAGTTACCCGGAGAAGCCGCTCAGAATCCAAAAGAGTATACGGCTTAGTCAATTACTATCGGAACCGGAAAAGTGCTCCCATCAGTGGTTGGACCAAAGAAAAACGTCGAGGACAGCGTTATTCAAGTTGGGGGAGCAGAACAAGCCAAGAATAACACCGGTTGCATACAACTCGGGGATACACCTCGCAAGCCTGAGCCGCGACGAGAGGCTAATGATGATCTGATTACTGGGAAAACTGCACAACTCAAGGAGAGCCTTCGCTCGCCTGTGCAGCAAGGAGAAGAGCCCGAGTGTCCCAACCTAAACGCAACAGAAGGAGTTGCACTTGTGGTTGCAACCAAAGCCAAAGCACCTTTCCCTTCGCTTTTAAAGAAGAATCAAGCGGAGAAATATAATGTCCTTTTCGATAAGAAAATGAGCGGCATAGAGCTAAAAATTCCTATCTTGGATGCTTTTGCCTTAATAACGCAATACAAGAAATTTTTGAAGGACTCGCTTAAGGAACGAGAAGAGGAATGTATGGCTACTGGGATTCGATCATCTGGATCGGTATTGGTACCAGTTCTCCCACATTAGAGGAAAAAGTTTATCGCAGAAAAGTTAAGTGATCCGGGAAGCTTCACACTTCCATGTGCAGTAGGGCATCTAATCACTGCGCAAAAGCTCGGGTACTTAAACTTCAAGGATTGCAAAATCTCATTGGACCTCGCAGACAGAACAATAAGAAAGCCGAGGGAACTGCTCGAGGATGTACCAATAAGTGTTGGCAGTGTGCTGGTTCCTACTGATTTTGTGGTATTAAAGATGGATGAAGAACCTACTGATCCACTACTGCTGGGTAGACCTTTCTTGGAGTCAGTGGGAGCTTTGATTGATGTGCAGAACAGGAACACAGAACTAAAGGTTGGAGAACGAGTTCGTATGATGTTCGACCTCAAGGAAGGAAGAAAGAAGCCTACGATCGACGGGCAGTGCTTTGAGATTAAAGGAACAATAGGGGAAATGGACGAGGAAGCAAACGAGGGAGCTCTGGTTCCCTTTGCAAACCCATACTAAGAGGAGTATGAAGAGTCAAGCTTATGACTCTAAACAAGCCCTTTTGGGAGGGAATCCCATGTCTATCCTTTACTCTTGAAAACTCTTTTTAATTTTGTTTAAGGTTAATTTGGTCTTGTTTTATTTTGAGAACAATTTTTGCTAATTTATTGTTGTTGTTATCCGGTATTTGGTATTTTGATCTACATCTCAGGTTCAAGGAGCCTTGGCTGCACTCCTGGCAAATTAGAGGAAGTAATGCCCTCATTAAGCCAAGAGCGAGCATGCCTCACACCTAATCGTCGGAGGCAACAAATCGAGGAGTGAGAAAATTTGGCAAAGAACCAGGACCCCTCAGAACATGAGGCCGAGGAAGATGTGCGAGTAGTGTTCACATTGCCTTGAACACCACTCATGGACCCACTTTCACACCTTAGTATCCTTTTGTAGAAAGTTCTAGTCAAATACGTCTCATTATGATTGAAATAACCCTGCTATTCAGTGAAATCTTGAACATGAAGCTTAATAGTATAAATGCTTTGAATTGAGCCTATTTTTATAATGTGGCTAACTGTTTATGGTTTTAGATATTACCATAAACAGGGAGCTAATCAGGACTTAGAATAGTCAAGGGGAAAGCAACAAGAGCAGTTCAAGCTTGGTTTTTCTGAATGGGTAGTCAAGCCTCGGTGTAAGCCGCGAGGAGGATGAGCGAGGAGGTTAGCTAAGGAGCACATAAGGACAAAATTTGATTCGGTTCAAGCTCATCAAATGGGACTCACGAACTAACAGCTTTGGCAAAAATCTAGGAGAAGTCAAGTCAAAGTTGGACCAATTCAAGGGCTGAGATTGACCATGATTTAAAAATTCGAAATCAATGGTTGGGATGATGCCAACGTCGAGGACGAATAGCGAGTAACTTGGGAGCCAAAATTGTCTCCTTTCTTCTCCCTAGATTGTCTCTTCAAAGACCTGCAAGACTCGCCTATATAAACAGCTTCTCCCTCATCAGCTCCCTCATCCAATCTCAAGCTCTCAAGCAAACAAAGTCTCTCTCACCGCCTGTGAGTTTCTCTCTCTCTTTCAAAGTTCAAGCTTCTCCGATCTAAAACCTTGTCAAGCATGTCTTCTGGAGATAAAAGAAAGGTGAAGGAATTCCATAGCAAATTCATGCATGATGCACGAAGAGACGGAAGGAGAGAAATGGCTGCGGGGTTGGAAGATTTACCGCCGGTCCACCAAGAAAACAAGCCTCTCTTATTCATCGCTAAATTGGATGAGGATGAACCAGGAGTTCAGACGAGGATCAAAATCCCGATAAGAGGAACGGCGAGGAAATCGGCGGCTGAGCATATGGACTGAAGATTTGTCCACAGGGAAGGAAGCTCAGCTCAGGCGAAACGGAAAGGCAAGCAGATAGCATCGCCATCCACCAGTGAGGATAGTGATGAGGACAGTGAGTATGCTTAGCCCTCGCCGATGGACATCGAGTACGAGAGCAAGGAGGAGACAAAGAAAAAAGCTGAAAAAAGGAGAAGAAAACGAGGTACCACAGAGACATAGAAGATTTGAAGAGGAGCGGGTACTCAGAAAAAGAAGCGAGGAACGCCTACGAGGAGAGTGAGGCAGAAAAGAAAGGAAAGACCACAAGAGAGGCCAATGACTCCGACAAGGCGTATGAAGCTTTGAAGGCGATCGGGATAAAAGCTACCTACTTCCCACATTCTGGAACCATGAACAAATTGAGTATCACTAAGGATGTGGATTGGGTGTTTAGCTCGCTTGGAATCAAGGTTGTATAGCGTGGGGAGCTCTTACATTGAGGAGACATTCCAATTCCTCGCCACCGTGGATCTTCTAATTTACTCAAAGTTGGAGACAGCTAAGATTAAAAAGAACGGACTTGGCTATATAACGTTCATCGTGTACAACAACCTATATGCGGTGACATTAAAGGAGATGGATTGGATTTTTGGGTTCCTATCCAGAAAAGCGGCATACCCGGATGTTGGCGAGAATGATACCGACGAGGTATGGAAGATGCTGTCAGGTTCCGGGGCATATGATTCATCACGAAGCAAGGGAAGCTGGATCCGCAACCCTGCAATTAACTACGTGAGGAGAGCCATAGCTAACGTGATTTTTGCTAGGCCCTCCACCTCGCCAATCAACCTTGGGAAAATGCATATGATGGTTATGGCGATGAAGGAGATTGTTGGCACTACTCTGAGTGGATTGCATATTGATGGAGATGAAGGGAACTCAGGGATGCCATTCGTGTTGACAAAGTATCTCCTCACGTACCGGGGAAAGGCAATGATGCAAGCGGAGAGAAGGTCCGGGAAGACGATGCACATTTACATCGGTGGAGTGGTTGCTTGGATATTGGAAGCAAAGGGAGTGCCCTTGAACACGGAAAGCTATATTTGGTTTGAACCCCAATTCATGGACATGCGGTATCTTCAAGGGGCAGGCCTCATTGCTAAAGGAGAGGTTGAAGGGAGAGCTGTGTATAAGTTTGACCATCCAGAGAAGAAAGAAGCCAGAATACTTCTGCCTTGCCCAGAATACATTTTGCCGACCACGATGGAGAACGTGACCTTCATCCAACTCCTTGCGGCTCTACTCGGCGAAAACCAGCTAGGACAGCAACCTTAGCAGGGAGAAGAGGAGACATATGAGGAAGAAGTGGATCCGGAATCTTACCTTTTCGAGGAGTTCACCGAGAGAAATCAAGGGACAGCAACCAAAGAAGCCCACAAGCGGATTGGGAAGCTTCAAAAGTTGGGGAAGTGGCTGCTCAAGAAAGTGAAAGGCCTCACAAAGGAAAAGGAGGAGTGGCTGAGCGACCGCAAGAAAATATGGAGAACAATTGATGGATTGGAATCATAATTCAGAGGAACAGCACAGTTACATTCTTGAGGATATGAATGCCTCAACTGCTCACTTTTTTGGTTTTTAGGGTACCAAACTCCAACCCTTTGTACATACATTTTTATTTTCGTCATTTTTCGTTTTGTTTGTCTAGACAACTCTCTCCGACTTCTATGCACACAAGGGACTATGTAATTTAAGTTTGGGGGAGGGGTCTAGAATACTCTTACATCGTTTCTTATGATTCTTATTTTCTATTTTGCATGCATT
Source organism: Lepidium aucheri (assembly GCA_900406435.1). Lineage (NCBI taxonomy): Eukaryota > Viridiplantae > Streptophyta > Magnoliopsida > Brassicales > Brassicaceae > Lepidium > Lepidium aucheri. The sequence goes on along the minus strand of OVBA01008921.1, from coordinate 5,697 downwards.
CGTCTAGGTTGTAAAAATCCGGTTAGATTTTTCTTTGTGCATTTGATTGTTACATTTCATGGCACTTAAGGCATAGAAAACCATAAAAATTTGAAAATTTTGAAAGTGAAATCCTAAAAAAAATAGAGTGATCATGTAGTTGCATCCATTTAGCTTTGTCTGTAGGTTCATTCACTTAGGATTCATGCATCCGTAATTGTTTTGTGGGAATGATCTTGATAATGGACAAAAACTTGATAAGTTAAGCTAAGTAACCATTGTGAATGCTCTTGATTGGTAGATAGTTGTTGTGGAAAGTTTTTGGGCGGATCATCGCCTTGGTGAACTTTGCTTGGGTTGTGTTTTGAATAGGTCTAGTTTGATTCCTTCTAAGACTGACTTGAACTTCCAATTTAGAGCCTAGAGATGCAGCAATACCTTCCTTCTTTATGTTTAGCATGATCCAAAAATGTAAGCTTGGAAAATCCCTCTCAAAAGTTAAGTGGAAATTAAGGCTGTTCGCAAAGATTTTAAACCAAGTAAGTGGTAAATGTGAAGCGGCTGGAAGGATGCGTAAACCCGTACCCTTTCACGTCCATATATATATACTGCTTACTCCATATGCGGGTTGGTGAAGCAACTTGAATGGAAGTGTAAACCCGTAACTTTTCATGTTTGTGTAAGATAACTTGAGAAAAGCCAAAAAGGCATATACAATAAAAAGAAAAAGAAAAAGAAAAGAAAAAGAAAAAGAAAAAAAGAATGAATAAATGGGCAGCAAAATTTTAATGAGAGGGAACCATTTAAGTTGAAAAATAATCATGCTAAGCTTAGGGAAGTTGAACTATGTACTCGTTGATCTCTAGTCTCTTTTGAGGACCGCACCAAAAATAAATAAGGAATTAGACTTGTACATTTACAGACCAGCTTAGGTGATAGGAATCCATAGGTTGAATTCTATGTTTGAAGATGAATACATTGCGGTATCCAAAATGATAGAGCCCACGTGTGGATTATGGTTTAGCTTAAGCAAGTTGTTCGTTAGACAAGATTTTCCCACTTTGTGTGCAGCTTTTCCACCTTAGGTCATTGCACTTGCTTGAGGCTAAGCAAGATCTAAGTTTGGGGGAGCTGATGTGAGTGATTTTTGATGGTTTTAGAGTCTTATTTTAGGTTGTTTTGCATCCGCCTAGATAGATTTTCCGTTTACTTAGGTCCTTTTAGGTTTGCTTTGCTTTCTTTGCATTTGCATTTGGAGTCAGGAGTTTTATCTAGGAAAAGGAGCAAAAAAGGAGCTAAAACTGGAACTAAGGACAATTGGATCAGCTGCTAGGCGAAAAAGATCGTGCAACATCAGATCGCTACCTCAAGGATCGTAAAGCGAGGACTGCTCGGAACGCTCAAGAAAAGATGCCTTAGTCACCAGCCTCAACCTATCTGCCGCGAGGGAAAATCAATCTCTTCATCACAAGGATTACACTCGGACCATCCACTCAGTCTCAACCCACAAAGACCAAGACAAGAATCACTCCTCGGTGCCAAAGCTCGCGCAAGGACTCCGAGGACAAGACTTACAGGATTCTTGGTTGAACGACTTAAGTCGGTTTGGCCATTAGGGTTATGCTAACAACCCTATAGATACCCCCTAATCACACTCTTATAAATTATCCGTTGTTTAGCCAAAAAAATCTCTCTATCTTTTATTGTTTTTATCGTTAGCTTTGTTTAAGGTACTCTTATGATGATTGCTCTTTAATATATGCTTGATGTTTATATGATTTAATTTTATCTTGTTCTTCATCTTTACTTTCTGCAATTTCATTTAAGTTTCTTTATGTTTATGCAACCTAGATCATCCCTACTCCTCTGTCCTCACACAATGAGTTAGATCTGTTTAGATCTCGAGGATAGTGCGATCAGAGGTGAATCTGTTGATTCCCTTGCGGTTTTATCCATGATCTGAACTCCGATCTCTTCTAACTAGGCCAAGCTTAATGCTGATATCTCCCTAATCAAGAGAGATCTGATTTGGGCCATGACCTAAGGCTAGCGCCGATGGGAACGGAGACCAAGTGCTTTGTTAGTGATGGCTTGATCCGCCGAAGAGAGATCTAGCATGTGGATCAGCTGTTAGACAAGTTGGGCTTAGCTTAATGCTTCTGATTCGGTCTGATTGTGGCGAGAGCCGTAATGGATTAGCCGATTTGGATAGGGGTCTTCACCGCGAGAGCGGGTAGATCTATTTTAGTTCCGGTCTAGAGATTGCTCATCGGCGAGTTGGGATCAGTGAGTTTATCGCCGATTAACCTCCCTATCATCTAGATCCTTGCCTTTAATTTAGTTTTCATTTAACTGCAATTGTTGTGCTCTGCTTTTATGCCATTTCTCTGTTTTAGTCATTTCCATTCTGTTTTGTGTATTTTGTCCTATTCTCTAGTTTTGAAGCTCATCTAAATATCATGATCTATCATTGTGACAGAATGGTAGGTTACTTGGACTAGGATCTAGTATTAGATAGGTTGTTTACAAGCATCTCTGAGTATTTGGTTCGACAATTCCCACTTTGCTTACCACTATGCTCAATTGATTTGATAGAAGAACGCAAAAACGATTTTATCAGAATTCTTGAAGATTTGCATGTCAATATTGGAAATGCGCTTGTACCAATAGACTTTGTGGTTCTTAAACTCGATGAAGAATCCAAGGATCTTTTAATTTTAGGGAGACCGTTTCTTAGGACTGTAGGAGCTATGATTAATGTGAAGAATGGGAGAATTGACCTCCATTTGGGCGATATGGTTATGAGATATGAGATGGATAAGATGCTGAAGAAACCTATGCTGAATGGAATGACTTTTATAGTTGATGTTTCTGAGGAGATCATAGATGAAGTAACTGATGGTGTTCTTTCTAAGGATCCTTTGGACATAGTACTCACAGGAACAAAATCAGAATTCGGGTTTCTTAGTGAGGAGGCAGAATGTTATGCTAAGATGTTGGACTCGAGCAAGAGAATTGAGAAGATGGTTGCTTACTTAGCTTTCGATGCACCTAAGCTATCGATCACATCATCTCTGGACAACCCTTGGAGCGAACTCAAGGCTCCCAAGATCGAGCTTAAAACACTTCATTTAGGGCTAAGGTACGCGTTTTTAGGGCCTAATTCGACTTATCCTATGATTATCAATGCTAAGTTGAATAATGCTGAAACTGCTTTACTTTTATGCGAACTTCGTAAGTATCATAGAGCAATAGGCTATTCACTTGATGATATTCGTGGAATCTCTCCTGAGCTGTGTATGCATAGAATACATTTGATAGATGAGTTAGTGGAGATGAGTTGAGCATTTTTTTCTCTCCCCCGCCCCTTCATAAATCACACTGTCCTCAGTGTTAGCAACCACACCAGCTCGTGGAGGAAGCTCTTTGTCATTCCCTAAGGTGGCATGTTGGGCAGTGTATTCTTTGAGTAAACTACCCTTCCTGTCTTTAACCATGCAGTCCTTAACATCATCATTTTCAGCTCGGATCATCGACTGTCCTCACTGTATTGGGCTGCGAGGGGAACGGACGAGGAGCTGGGTGAATGCAGAGCATGTAGTGGATTTTCTTGCATTTGTTTAACTTGCTGAATTCTTGCGTTGAGGCTAGCCTTTGGTCACGTCCCAAAGAAGATCTCTCTTGATCAGGGAGAGATCAGCATTAAGCTTAGCCTTACTAGAAGAGATCGGCGTTTAGATCAAATAGCTAGGCGGTGGAATCAATGGATTCACCTCCGATCTCCTCATCCTCGAGATCTAAAGGGATCTACTCACACCTCATTTTGTGAGGGCAGAGGATCGTGGAAGATCTAGATTGCATAAGTAAAGTAAAACTTAATAAAATTGCAAGAAAAAAAGATGAAGATCAAAGCAATACTAATTCATTCAATCAATAACCATCAAAAGAGTACAAACCTTACACAAGCATAAAGGAAACAATAATAAAAATAGAGAGAGTTTTTCAGCTAAACATCAGATATATTTAGTTTTTCGGCCTAGGAGTCTATTTATAGTCTTAGTGAAAATAAACCTAGTCTCATGGTCAAACCGCCTCAAAGTGGTCAACAAGTGTCTCTTGAGGCGGTCCTCGAGGTAGAAGGTCGAGCTTTGGCTGCGAGGTGAGATCTTCTCCATAAGGGTGGGGTCTTTGTGTCATCCTCGAGGTCTACACATGAGGCAATAGTGCGAGGCAAGGTTCTTCAGTCAGTCCTCGCCCTTGGTAGTGCGACGCTAAGGTGCGAGGCAAGGTTCTTCAAGAAGGTGAGTACTTTGCGTCCAAGAGATTCAGCTTCAGTCAGTCCTCGCCCTTGGTAGGGCGAGGCTGAGGTGCGAGGGAGTCTAAACTTTGGCTTTTCTAGTTGTTTTTTCATCCAAGTCTTCCCAAGTTTGCCTTATCCGTTCCTTGCATCCGTTTGGCTCGAAAATGCTCCTTAAAATACCTAAATCTGCTCCATATGCAGAATGTATGGTATGCAAATGCACAACATGAAAATGACCCTAAAAGGACTCTAGAATGATGCAAATGCTATGATATGGATGGAAAATGACTCTAAGAATGGTCCTAAAAAGTGTTAAAATCCAGACATATCAGCTCCCCCAAACTTAGATCTTGCTTGACCTTAAGCAAGTGCAATGACCTAAGAAGGAAGAACTACACACAAAATGGGATTATCTCATCCAACGAGCAACTTGTTTAAGCTAGGCCATAACCCACATGTGAGCTCTATCATTTTGGAAACCACAATGTAATCATCCTCAAGCATAGTAGTCAACCTATAGATTCCTAATACCCAAGCCGGTCTCTAAAGGTTAAAATCTAATTCCTTATTTCTTTTAGGTGCGGTCCTCAAAAGAGACTAAATATCAACGATTACATAGTTCAACTTTCCTGAGCTTAGCATTATCATTTTTTAACTCAAATGGTTTCCTCTCATTCATTCTTTTGCTGCTCGCTTATTTATTCTTTTCTTTCTTTCTTTTTCTTTTTTCTCTTTTTATATGCCCTTTTGGATTTTCCGAAGTTGGCTTACACAAACATAAAAGGCTACGGGTTTACGCCTCCTTCCAAGTAGCTTCACCAACCCGCATATGGAGTAAGCAGCGGATATACACGGTCATGAAAGATTACGGGTTTACGCATCCTTCCAGCCGCTTCACCTTTACCACTTACTCAGTTTGGCGGGCAGCTTTCATTATTTCATTTTTTCACTTAACTTGAGAGGGTTTTACCATATACACATAATGGATCATGTTAAACATAAAGAAGGAAGGTATTTGATGCATCACTAGGCTCTAGATTGGCGGTTCAAGTTCAGTTTTAGAAGGAATCAAACATGGCCTTTTCAAAACACAACCCAAGCAAAGTTCACTAAGGAGAATGATCCGCCCAAAAAATTTCTAAAACGGCTATTTACCAATCAAGAGCATTCACAATGGTTACTAGCTAACTTAACAAGGTTTCCCATCATCAAGATCATTCCCACACAACAAGTTCGAATGCATGAATCCTATATGAATGCAACCTAAAAACTAAGCTAAATGGGTGCAACTACATGATCACTCTATTTTTTTCGGATTTACTTTTCAGAAAATTTCAAATTTTTTTGGTTTTTTCTGTGCCTTATATGCTATGAAATGCAACACAAAAAATGCAGCAAAGAAAAATCTTAACGGATTT
>OVBA01008920.1:0-11554 GCA_900406435.1 Lepidium aucheri | reverse complement strand
TGACATTTTCGAAAATAATTGAGGTTAGATATCTATTTTGGTAATTTTAAGGTGAGTTAAAATTANATTTTGGTAATTTTAAGGTGAGTTAAAATTAAAAAAAAAAGAAAAAAAAATCTAAAAGTTAATGGCATTTCCGAAAATATATAAAGAAATAAGAGTATTTTAAAATGAGTTTAGGAGAGAGAAATTGGTGGGTTAGTTTTGCCATTGACATTCTGAAACATTGTTGTTGAGATGTTGTTTTAGAGGTTCAAGATCCGAACAAAAACTAATAGAGAAACCAAACTTGATAAAATACTTAAATGAGTTATAAATCTATTTACCCAAAAACTGAACCGGAACCAAGTAAATAACAAAATTCTAGTTTTTTAGAGTTTTAAAATTAATTTTTTAAGTTTGAATTTTTATATAAAAATACTCGAACCCAAACTCGATCTATATATCGAACCAAATCATATCCAAAATATATAAAAAATGAATAAATCTTAAATCAAATAAATCAAAGTACTGAATGAGAGGAACCAAACTCGACAAAATATAAGAAATGGATCCTACATTATATGTACTTGAAAAACTGAATCCAAACTCGAACCAGAACCTAATCAAGAACCAAATTTACCCGATATATTTTTATTAATTTTAATTTTTTCTGTTTTTTCTTTTAAATTTTTATCAGTTTTAAATTTTTATATAAAAGTTTTTGACAAAATCCACCTTAGAACTATTTATAAGGGTTGTTACAAAACATATGCTTAATTTATTCTATAGTTCATTTAAGTTTTTTACCGGTGTTGATATTTTGAAACATTGTTTTCGAGATGTTATTTTAGAAGCCCGAATCAAAAACCAAAATTGATAAAGGAACCGAACTCGACAAAATACTCAAATGAGTTGTAGATCTTTGTACCCAAAAAACTGAAGCCGAACCTGAACTTAAACCAAATCAAAAACAAAATATATCTTTTTAGAGTTTTTCTACTAATTTTTCTTTAATTTGATGTTTTATATAATAATATTTGAACCCAAAATTCTTCTATACAAAACCGAGCTATATCCAAAAAATCTAAAAAGCTAAATAAATCCTAAAGCAAAAGAACAAAAATATCAAATTAGAGGAATCAAACTCAACAAATATCATAAATATGTCATAAATCTATGTATCCAGAAAACATAATCCAAACCCGAACCAGAATCAGATTAAGAACCGAATTCGTGTCCGATATTTTTTATTAGTTTTAGATTTTTTTTCTCTGATTTTTTCTATCAAATCTTTGTTAGTTTTGAATTTTAATATAAAAGTTATAACAAAATTCACTTTAGGCCTAGTTCTAAGGTTGTTACAAACCATATGTTAAATTTTATTTTGAAATTTATAACACGATCAAAATAAAAGTGTCTCCCACTTTAATATATAAAAGATCCTACATAAATTTATAATAGATTTTTAAATCACACCTCCAATAAACCACAAAATTTCACTTCACCATCTTTACTTTTTGTCCTCTTAGACTCTTATAAAGGCCCATTAGTACTCGCAGTCCACAACCGCTACCAACGTATGCCCACAAATCATGATTCTCCAATGAAGATTTTTTCATCAAAAGTGAAGTAACGTGGATTACAAGTCATATTCATAAATGAGAAAAATGGCAGAGGCAGACAAATGAGGATCAAATTAAGAACATATCGTGTGAGTTTTGATTTCACACATTAGACAATACACATAATTGTAACAGAGGTATTTTGGTTTCACTCTTTTGGTTAGCATCAGCAAAAGAAATATAACAAGGAGAATAAAAGAAACGAGCATGAACTCAAAATTAGAGTACAAAGAACCATGTCATCACAACCACCATGAGCAGACAGACCTAATCTATATATTAGCAACCCCTAACAAACATTCATACCCTAAAGGATCATACTCAGAACTTACTCATTATGTTTCTTAACACAATCGAATGGAAACAAAATTTATAAGGAGAGACCGTGGAAGCAGAAAGAAGGGCATATACCGGGCAAAGTTCCAGTCAGCTAAGTAGACTAATATGGGGCTGGTAGTCTCGTATCTTCTTAATCTTTCAAGTTTCAGGTACACTTGAAGCCATGACAGACTGAGAGGATGATGATGAGTATCAAGGCAATGATGATACCAGCGACTATGAGCTTTATCTTCATGTTCTCAAACCACATCTTTCTTCTAATTTTTGTTCCTTGCGTTCTGAAATCTTGTGCCTGTCAAGATATTGGAATAAAAAATGTTAAAGTGTGAGAACTGTTAAGCTTATGTGTAAACACATAAGTTTTTGTATTGATTTGTTCTAGCATGAGCTAAATCTCTGAAAAAGAAGTTCTACAAATATGAGTGGAAGGTAAGCACTAACCTGGGAACGAAGGTCCTCAGTTTTGTCAACTAGAAGTTCAATTTTCTCACCACGGTCAAGGACCTGCAAGCAAATGAATAACATGAAGCTGAGTCAGTTTTGCGGAAATGGGTCACTTTTACCTTAGGTGGTGGAGAATATTAAAGCCAAATATGAAAATATGGTCAAACTAATGGTATATAAGTGTGAGATTGACATAGATATAAGATTCTGACCTTCTCAATGTTCTCCATCATAACACCCTTCACTTCAGTCACCTGAGCCTTAACCTTGGCAAGTTTGTTAATCTCGTCAGGATGATCAACACAGTACTGCATGTGCTCCTTGAGTTTAGACCTACAGTACAGCCAAAACTAGCTAAACTCGTATCCGCAACAACTATTAGAGGATTTTGTTATATCATTCTGATGATGGTAGAACTAAATTACCCAAACTCTCTGTTCAAGCCGTTGGGTTGAGCAGTGGTAGCCTTACCACCACCATATCTGTTGTTGAAATCCTCCTTAACTCGCTCCAAGAAGGCCATTGGTATTTGTCTCCCAACAGACTCAATAGCAACAACACAATATGCTGCAGAATAAAGATAATCTTATTTCAGGTCCATGAACAAATATGAGATATAGGCACTATAAAGGAAATAACCTTTTATGGCTTACAAATACGAATCTGTATTAGTATTGAACTATTGATCATAAATGACCTAGTGTATAAACAACTGGTAGTAATAATAGAGAATGACCAAATGGATCCAGTGGAAGAATAATAGCAATAGAAATTGAAAGATACAATTGCGAAAGGGAATCACAAGTGTAAAGAGAATGAGGAGACTCACTGAAGCCATTATCGACGAGGTAATTGAAAGTATGAGCGTCACAATTGTAAGTAAACTTGTTATTGGAAGAAGGAAGCTTTTGGAGACACTGTGAAGCGACGGAAGTGAAATTGCCTTTAAACTCAGTATACTCGACGAGAATAACCTTACCACGAGCGACAAAGCTGTAGATCAAATTTTGTTGTCCCATTATTGTTTGTGGTCCGAAGAAGGAAAGCAAAAAACCTAAATACGAAATTGAAGTTGGATGAAAGAGAACAGTTTCTCTGTGTTTTGCTTTGTGTGTACGGAAGTAAGAAAGATCCAAAATACAAGGAGAAAATGAAAGGGAAAGAGAGAGACAGGGACTACGCTGCGATTTTTTAAATCACCCTTTCCTTTTTCTTTATTGATTTCCTTTATTTAATTTCATTTTCGTCATAAATGCATTTTTGAATTTGAACCACAACTACATATCGATTTTGGATATCGGTTCTTTTTCTTTCGGTTATAATATTATGTAACTATAGACTAATAAGACTAATAAGTCTAATATTTTAGACATTTTAAGTAAAAGTTTTCTATCTGGAAATATTCACAAATTATTGTATAGTTTTACTGCCATGAGGGCTTCAGGATGATTGATCTTGAGTCGCAAATTCACTATTCTTAATTATATCCGCGTTATAACACATAATTTGATTTTTTTATTAGTTTTTTTAAATCGTGTTCATTTAGGTTATTTGATCCGTATTGATATTTTAAAATATTGTTTACAAAATGTTATGTTAGAAGTCCGAAATATAAACTGAAATCGATCAAAGTTAGAGGAACCGAACCCGACAATGATTTAAATATCCAAATAGATCCTAGATCTATGTATCAAAAAATACGAATATGAACCCGAACTAAAACAAATTAAGAACCAATTTTTTTTTGTTTTTAGATTTTTTCTATTACTTTTTTTATTTTGAATTTTTATATAAATATACCCGATCTTGAGTTCGATATATATCATACTAAATTAGTGAACCAAACCAGATAAAATATCAAAATCACGATTTAGATGAACTGAATCCAACAAAATATCAAAAACGGATCCTAAATTTATGTACCCAGAAAATCGAATCTATACCCGAACCGGAACCGAATTTATTACCGTTATATTTTTATTAAATTTTAACTTTTAGAATTCTTTTTGTTAATCTTTGTTAAATTTAAATTATATATATAAATTTGTAACAAAACCTATGTTATATAAGATATATTAAAGCGGAAAACACTTTCATTTAGATCGTATTACAAACTTAGGCCTGGTTCTAGCCCTGTGCAATATGGGCTTCAGGGCCCATTATCAAAACCTAAAGTTTTTATTATTATATAGGACCAAACCAAATTTAGAGTCTAAAATTTTAGTGTATTAAGATTTTTTTTTTCTGGAATTGCACTAGGCCTTTACTAAATAAGAGCTGGGCATGTATAAACAATAAGATAAAATTCTACCTATGATTCATAACCATTCTTAAAAATAGATAGGTTTTTTGTGGTTTTGTTAAATATTTTTATATAAAATTTCAAATTTAATAAAGATTTAATAGATAATATCAAAATTTGGTTCTTGATATAGTTCTGGTTCTGATTTAAATTTAGTTTCCAGGTACATAGATGTAAGACCTATTTCTTATATTTTGGTTCTTTTGATATAAGATTTATTCGGGTCTTTTTATTTTTCGGATATGGTTCTGTTCGGTATATATCGAGTTTAAGTTCATATATTTTTATATAAAAGTTCAAACTAGAGAATAACTAATAGAAAAACTCTACAAAGCTAAAATTTGTTCTTGATTTGATTTTGGTTCGGATTCGGTTTTTAGAGTTTATAGATTTGTGACTCATTTGGGTACTTTATCGAGTTCGATTCCTCTAATTTGGATCGATTTTGGTTTGGATTTTGGACTCTCAAACAATAATTCAAAATATTAATACGGGTCTAATAATCGAAATGAACACAGATTAAAAATAATCAAATCTCGCGTTATAACACGGTTACAATCCTAGTAGTATCATCTTATATATTAAATCGGGAGACACTTGTATTTTAGACGTGTTATAAAATATAAGATAAAATTAACCTAAGTTCATAATAATCCCTTAAAAATAGAATCAAGATGGTTTTGTTACAGATTTTTATATAAAAATTTAAATCTAATAGAAAAATTCTAAAAAACTAACAGTTAATAAAAAAATATTTTGGTAACAAATTTGGTTATTAATTCGATTGCGGTTCAGTTTTGGATTAGATTTTTGCGGTACATAGATTAAAGATGCATTATGGTGTTTGTCGAGTTTGGTAATTATTTTATTTATTTTGGTTTAAAACATGTTCAGATATTTTTATTTTCAAATATATTTTGGTACAGTATAGATCGAGTTTGATTTTGGGTATTTTTATATTAAAATTCAAAATTTGGAAAAAATATAATTAAAAACCTCTAAAATTTGATTATTGATTGGTTTCATATCGGCTTTGAGTTTAATTTATTTTTTAAAAATATATAAGCTTAGGACTTGTGGAGAGTTTTGTCGGGTTTGGTTCAGATTAGATTTTTCTAATTTGCGTTGATTTAGATTTTGAGCCACTAGAACAACATTTCAAAAACAATATTCAAAATATCAACACGGATCTAAGAATTAAATGAATGCGGGTTAAAAAATAATCAAGTCTCACGCTATAACATGAGTTGAATTCTAGTCTTGTATATTAAAGTGGAAAACACTTTCATTTTGACCGTGTTATAAACTATACGATAAAATTAACATAATAATCCTTAAAATAGTCATAAGATAGATTTTATTACAAATTTTTATATTAAAATTTGAAATTAATAAATATTTAATAGAAAAAACTCTAAAAAGTAAAATTTAATAACAGTATAGCGGTTTTATGATTTGGTTCCCACACGGTGTTTGATTCAATTTTTCACATACATAAAATATATTCTGGTATTTTGTCGTGTTTGGTTTATTTAATTTGGTATTTTGGTTATTTTAATTTAAAATCAATTGAGATATTTTTATTTTTTTGATAGAGTTTGGTATGTATATACCGATTTTAGTTTGAGTATTTTTTATATAAAAATTCAAAACTAAAAAAAAAAACTCGAAAATGCTAAATTTGATTCTTGATTTGGGTTCATGTTCTTTTTTTTGGGTACATAGATTTAAGATTTATTTGAATATCTTTTAGGTTTGGTTCCTCTAATTCGAGTCAAATTTGGTTAAGGTTTAGAGCCTCTAAAAACAGCATTTCATAAATAATATTCCAAAATATCCACACGGGTCTAACAAGCTAAATGAACACGGTTTAAAAAACTAATTAAGATAATTAAATCCCACGTTATAGTGTGGGTATAATCCTAGTCTTATATATTAAAGCAGAAGACACGTTTATTTTGGCCATGTTATAAAATTTATGATAAAATTAACATATGGTTCATAATTATCCTTAAAAATAGGATTAAGATAGGTTTCGTTATAAAATTTTATATAATTTTCAAAATGAATAAATAAAGACTAAAATTTAATAAAAACATATATTGGTTACAAATTTAGTTGTTGATTCGATTCTGAACTGAGTTAGGATTCGACTTTTTTGTTACAAAAATTTAGGATGCATTTTGGTATTTTGTCGGGTTCAGTTCATCTAATTTGATATTTTGATTATTTTTTATTTAAGACTTATTCAAATATTTTTATTTTTTGGATAGATTATGTTCGATATAGATTGAGTTCAGGTTTGAGTATATTGTATAAAAATTCAAAATTAAGAAAGATTTAATAATAAACTCTAAAATTTGTCTCTTGATTTAGTTCGGGTTTGAGTTTGGTTTTTCAAATGCATATATTTATGACCTTTTAGGGTAAATTGTGTGTGTTTTGTTTCAAGTTTGATTCGACTAATTCAAGTTGATTTTGGTTCAGGTTTTGGTCCTCTAAAACAATATCTCGAAAATAATATTCAATATATCAACATGGATCTAAAAAATAAATAAAACAAGTTGAAAAAATGCAATCAAATCCCACGCTATTGTGTGGGTACAATCCTAATCTTATATATTAAAGTGGGAGATTTGATAGTATTATAACCTATTGAATAAAATAAACCTAAGACTCATAATTACCTTTAAAATAGGATTAAGATATGTTTTATTACAAAAAATATAAATTTTAAATTAGTAAAGATTTATTAAAATAGTTTATAAGAAGTTAAATTTAATAAAAACATATCGGTTATAAATTCAGTTCCTGTTCAAGTTTGGATTCGATATTCCGGATACATAGATTAAGGATCTGTTTTTGATATTTTGTCGGATTCGGTTCATCTAATTTGATATTTTGATATTTTTCAGATTTGATTCATCTAATTCAGTTTGGTGTAGATTGAGCTCGGGATTGAATATATTTATATAAAAATTCAAAATAAAAAAAATAATAGAAAAACTCTGAAAAACAAAATTCTTGATTTGGTTCCAGTTCGGGCTCATATTTAGTTTTTTGGATACGTAGATCTAGGACTCAATTTGATATTTTGTCGGATTTGGTTCCTCTAATTTGGATCAATTTTGGTTCATGTTTCGGACCTCTAAAATAACATTTTGCACATATTATTTTAAAATATCAACACATGTCAAACAATCTAAATAAACATGGTTTAAAAAACCAATCAAAACAATCATGTCTCACTTTATAAGACAGATATAATCCTATATAATTAGGGAAAGAGAGAAATATAGAAAAGGATAATTTTTTAGCTTAGGTTTCTTGAAATGACAAATATCTTATCTTGTTATATGAAATAGAATGTTTCAAACTTACTATTGTTCCACATATCTGATCAAACAATTATTTTTTGCCCTATTTTATATATGAAAACAACTAAATATTATTTAAATCAAGATTTTAAAATATAATTTTTATCGATTTTTTTTTATGATTAAACATAAAAATATTCATAAATACTTATTTCATACTAATATAAAATAAAATAATATTATAATTAAAAATAGTAGAAAACTAATTTTTATATAAAACGTATATTTATATTCTTAACAATTAAATCGCAATAGAATAAAATTATCAAAACTAACAATATAAATTTTGATGTATGTATATTGTCATAAAAATGTTCTCACAATGAGAATAGGAAAAAAATTATAAATCTCTTTTAATCTCAATAATTCTAAAATAATTATAATCATAAATATTTAAAAAAAGAAAAAAAAACAGACTAAAAATGAAAAGTATGATAAAATAAAAATAAAAGTATTTATTATCCTAACAAAATTTGTATTATTTAATATTAATTTCAGAATATTTTAACAAAAGAAAATAAAAATAAAATTGAGAAACAAATAAAAATTTGAAATATTTTTAAAAGAGATAAATCTTAACATAAAATATTTAAAATCTTAAAAAAATTCAATCTAAATCGAATTTCTAAAATAAAAATATGTATTCCCGCCTCAATTTTTTTTACCATTTACAAGATTTTAGAAAACTATCTTCTATTTATGGAAAATTAAGGTTAATTTTTCTTGGGTGTCCTTAAGTAAAAGGAGAGTAGGTTTTAGTTTTATAAAATTGGTTTCACTAACTTGTTTATAAAAATTTATAAGATACCTTATAAAATTTTATAAAACCAAAACCAAAACAACAAATCAAATCAAATACTCAACATTTAGGGGTTTTAAACGAAAATTATCTTTAATTTATAAAAAAAATTAAATTTAACTTTCTTTTGGGTTCCCTTAATTTTATAAAATAACTTATAAATTGATTTATTATATGGTTTAATAACTTATAAATATACTATTTATAAGGTTTTACAAGATAACTTATGAATATACTATTTAAGAGGTTTTATAAGATAACTTATAAATATACATTTATAAGGTTTTATAAGTGAAGTTATAAAATTTGGCGGGAGAAAAATTTTGATAAGAAAAAAATTTGGTGGGAAAAAAGTTTTAAAAAATAAAATAAAAATTAAAAAATAGACTGAAAATGTTTTGCTTTTTTCAATAATGAAGGACATTTTTTGAAAATATCAAAAAACAAAGATAGTGTTGAAAATGTGCTCTTTAAGGGGAATTTTTATAGTTTTCCCAAATATTTATTTCTTACTAATTATAAGTTCAAAAGTTAGTAATCAACAAGATTCTTCTACGTGTCTAATTATCCAAATTTTTCAATATTTTTATATTTTTTGTTTCTAAATTTTATATTAACCAAGAAATATTTATCTATATTCACAATTCTAATGTAAAAAGGATTATATATAATTATCCTTATTTATAATTATAAAATTATATTATATAAAGTTGGATTTCAAAATTTCCTAATTAACGGGATGCTTCCACATTTCAAATTTAATGATTTAAAATTGAGATAGTTGCAAAATTGACCCATTAACTTGGGTCAATTAAGAAAGAAACCCCCATTTTTCGCAACATTTTTTTTTCCGATTTTACCTTTATTTTTCTCATAATTTTGATTTTGCCATCAACTTTTTTTTTCTTTTTTTTTTCTTCACAATGAAAAAGTTTAAAATAGGTCTCAAATCTCAAATATTTACAAACTTGCCATCTTCTTCAATTCTCTCACCCACTATTACCAACCTAAATTGAAGCTCTAAATGCACCATCACCAACCAATTTTCACCTCTTTATGTTTATTCACCAATTCTAACCTAACAATCTCTTATTCTCTCTTCAATTCGATCTAAAAAAACTTACTAATTTCTGTTTTCAAGGTCTTGCAATTTTTAATCTTTCATTTTCGGTGTTACTTGAAGCCAAGAGTAACGATTTAAAGCTTATTTCGACATTCTGTGCATTCAAAAAAGGTAAACATGATGTTAACTCAAATCTAAGTTCTTGAATATTTTCAAAAATTTACAGTGAGTAGACTTCATCAGAAGTCTACTGTCAAAAGTAGACTTCTCTTGAAGTCTGCTAGTCAACGCAGAAATGAATTTTGCAATTGACCATATTTTTGGGTTACAAGAGTAGACTTCTCTGGAAGTCTGCATGCTTTTTTTTGATGACAAATTTTTTTTTTTTGCAGACTTCTAGAGAAGTCTACTTAAATTTGGGTTAGTTTTGCAATTGACCAACAGTTTAACTTTTTTAGTAGACTTCACATGATTTATGTAGACTTCTCTTGATGTCTGCATATGTCACCTGAAGTCTACTTTTTCTAAGGGGGTTAGTTTTGCAATTGACCAAAAATAGCAAATATTGACCAAAATATTAGTAGACTTCACGTGATAAGTAGACTTCACAAGTAAACTTCAAGAGAGAAGTAGACTTCAGAATTAGACTTCAAGAGAAGTCTACGACTCTCATAGACTTCTCCTGAAGTCTACTTTTCAAAATAAAAATGTTCATTATTTATTAATATAAAGTAGACTTCAAGAGAAGTCTATGCTACTTTTCGAGTAGACTTCTGTTGAAGTCTACTTTCGAAGTAGACTTCTTGAGCAGACTTCATAATAAAAGTCAAACTTTTCTTGAATTCGAGTAGACACCTCTAGAGGTCTACTCTATAGTAGTAAACTTTACATTGAAGTCTACTAATAAAGTCAACATTTGGTCAATTGCAAAACTAACCCCGTGTCATTTTGAAGTCTACTCCGAAAAGTCAAATTCTTGTCAATTGCAAAAATAACCTAAAGAAGTCTACTCGTACTAGAGTAGACTTCATTTGCTGACTTCCTTTTCTTAGAGTAGACTTCAAGAGAAGTCTATGTTTTAAACGCAGACTTCATTTATAGACTTCAAGAGAAGTCTACTTCGTCCATTTTGTAAAAATGCATTTAAACCATATTTTTTTGTATTCTTCTTAAGTTTATTTGATACTTTCATTGCTTTTGTACATGCCTTATTTGGTTATATATTATGTGTAAATTTTAGGAATAATATAGGTAGTAGCTCATTCCAAGTAGACTTCAAATGAAGTTAATAAAGTATACTGGTGAAGTCTCCTAGTTATATAGTAGACTTCGTGTGGAGTCTTTTTTTTTATTAATAAACTATATGTCTAGTTCTTTTATTCTTGNTGTGGTTTATATATGTTATTTTCAGGTAATGGTTCAATTAGTTGTTGTTTGTGGAGAATGGGTTATGATCGAACCATGATCGAAGAGTAGTGTGACAAGAATTCACAAATGTGAGTAGAATTCACAGGAAGTCTACTCAAATACTCAGTAGCCTTCACGGGAAGTCTACTCAAATACTCAGTAGACTTGAAAACTTCTATTTCAACATTTTCCTAAGTCAGTTTGATGATTCTCAACATG
>OVBA01008919.1:0-11555 GCA_900406435.1 Lepidium aucheri | reverse complement strand
TTTTTTGATTAAATTGGCAGATGTTATTGGTAAAATCAGTGGGATGAATGACTTAAAGAATATTAATACATCTGTTGAAGGTCCCACAAAATTACTCAACCTTCAGCTGACAGATCTTTGGTAAGAAATTAAGTTACATATGTTTAGTTAATCATGATTAGTGATTGAAGACTATTACTTTTGTTAATATGTTGACAGAAATGCAATGATTGATGTTGCTTTGTGGGGAAACATAGCAGAAGACGTGCACGAGGAGATAAAAAAATAACCACCTGGTGCAGTCATTTTTCTTGGAAGTTTAATGAAGACTTCGCTATATCAGGGTAATAAAAATCGAACTATTTTACTGGACATTTGTAAATATCAAAGAGAACAAAAGCTTTAAAAAAACGGTTTTGTTAACATCTGTAATAATATTTACATTTATTTTGTAGGAAAAGGCACAGTTCAAAGCTCTAAATTTACAACCAAAATCTTTATCAATTCTTCAAAACCAAAGATTCTTCAGTTTCGAGAAGGGTAAAAGTATTTGTTAAATTCATTGTACATTATGCGTGACTTGCTGCTTTATTCATATATTGACCATAATTTATGAACTTTTTCTATATAGATTGAGCACTGAAGAATGTAAGGCTTTGACGCCTATAACTGCAATTGAATCATACAGTTCAATGAGCATATCGAAACATGTATTTTCATTGACCGATAAGAAAATGATATCCGAACTCATGGACATCAACGAGGTTATAATTGAATCACATAGATATACTATCCAAGTCATATATATTATTAATGTGTACAATTTTTTTTCTTATATCTAGGAAATGACATGCAATGTACTTGCATCAATTACTTCCATTGACATGAAGGATTGGTTTTACATCGGCTGCATTTTTTGCTTCACAAAAGCGTCTCATTTCTTTAACCCTCAGACTGAAGAAATAGAGACAGATAAGTATTCTTGTGGGAAATGCAGCAAAAAGATAACTACCACACAACCGAGGTTTTCCACTAACTCTAAATCACACATGTTATCATTTTTTCTTCAGTTTATATGTCTCTAATATTTTAACACTTTCCATTCTCCCAGATACAAGGTACATGTTACAGCTGAGGATAACAGTAGTATTGCCACGTTAATAGTTTTCGATGATGTGGTTATTCCACTCATTAAAAAATCGGCATATGAATTGCTTGAGCAACAAGTTCAGGTTTCTATCCCTTTAAATCTATTTTACTCATTACACTCCATTTTCATATACATCTATTTTATTTCACTAAAGTTACATTTGTATTATTCTTTGAAAATGTAGTTTGAGCGTTCTGATGAACCACCGAAAGAGCTTCTAGATCTTATTGGTTGACGTTATGTTTTTAAGGTTATGCTCAAGTCTACAACAAAATATCAACGATCTTGTACATACCGAGTTATAAGCCTTTCAGATGTTCCAGAAATTATTGAATCTTTCTCTGAAAGTGGTTCGAATTTGGTAAGTGATAAATTTAGAAACAAAATTGAAGTTTTAATATGTTTTGATTGTTTATATTATTTGTACGTATTAACATTTTAAGTTGTATGACTTCAGAATGCTATTCAACCTGAAACACTCACTCTTTCGGGGATTTCTGTTGGAACTTCTGTTGGAACTTCACCTCAGGTTAATATTTCTGTTTATCGGCCATCTCACTTTAATATTCTATTGTTACTAATTTGTATGATTAAATTATGTATTTGCAGGTTGAAAATATGTGTTCAGACACTGGAAACATCGACAACAATGTCAGTTCAGTTGCAATAACAACACCAAGTTCAAAGAGAGCAATGCCTATTACTAATGATGATGACATTCAACAATCATGTACAAAGCCTAGGCTAACATATTCCAAAGGTATAATGAAAAAGGAAAGCTCCAAAGCTCAAATAAAAAGGGGAAAACAGATTGATTGAAAAATCCAGTGCGTTCAAAATATGTTCTTGACTTCATGTTTAACAAAGTTTACATTTTAATTTCAAGTGTTGTGATTTGTTCTGTTCTTTTAAACTCAAGTCAAGTTGTTTGCTTATATTTGTTAGGAACCAAATATGAAGTCTTTCCAAAAAATCAATTTGTCTGAAACCAAAAAATATTTCTTTATTTTGAAATTAATTTTTTATATATCAATCAATAAGAAAAAATATTATTCTTTAGCGATAGCATAATGAAAGTACAGATAAGCAAACAAAACAACAAAATAAAGGTTCAAGAAGAATTTTGATTGTGTTAAGAAATAACCACAAAATTATATTTAACTTTTAATACTTTTTCCCATTTATAAAATCGATTTGAACCAAAAAATTAATTTTCTTATTTTGCTTATATCTAAACTATGATGTATCTTTCATATAAAGTTTTTCATTCTTAATTTAAATTGATATGGCACCAAAAATTTAGTTGTCAAAAAATAAATTAGTTAAGCAAAGTATTGTTATTGGTAGCATTGTGAACGTAGAAAACTATGCAAACTGACATCACCATTATGTGTTACAATATAAGAAACCACCATTCAATTGTTCTTTAAACGTAAGGTTATTCTTAATCTTATTAAAAAATTGATTTAAAAATAGTTAAAAAAATGAACAAGGGATAAAGAAAGTTAAAAATAGTTTCCTGCGCACTACATGTTTCTTTTGAAAACTGAATCGGGTCAGGTTCTCATCTCCATTACAATCCAAAATGTCTTCTTCAAACTCTGGTGCACTTCACACCTCTCCTATTTTTTTTCCTCATACTAATTTCAATCATGTTGATACTAAACAATAACATTACCAATTGCTGCTTTAGAATGAATAACTCAACAGCAAAACAACGAAGGTTTCACAGGATGGCTATTCTTTCCCAGAAGAAAAACAGATCACCTGGAAACCAAGGTTAACTTAATACAGAAGTAGTCAGTTAATAGTTAATCATGTTTCTAAATTATGTAATGTTTTTCCATGATAACTACATAGAGTAATATTCCTCTTACAGAAAACGAGTCTACACCACCTGCAATGCGTAATCTAGATTCGCCTATCTTGAATGACATAACAAATGGTACCATTAAATCAAGACTTTTTAGATGTTTAACTTATGTTACGCGTTCGATAATAATTGTAATTTTTTATGCAGAATCTCAATCTCCAAGACTAACGAATGTGTTTACTCAAAGAAAAGAAAAAACAGAGAAGTAGTGGAGAATCATGTAAGACAATGTTCATAAAATGAAAATTACCTTATACTTATCACCATCGTTAACGTGGATGTAACATCTTTTTTTTCAGCTGTTACTCCAAGACCCCACTTGGATCATATGAATGATGACACTGACCAAACCCAGGGTTGTTCTGGTATTTCACAAACTGCAACAAATAGTAGAGTAAACCACAAATCGCTAGGAAAAGGTACATAACTTCCATTGTCAAAAATATTTGTCAGATTAGCAACTTTAAATCATATTTTGCTGTTTTCATGATTACAGAAAATGCAGCATCATCATCATTAGATCCTCATATTTCACTATATAATCCTAAAGGTAATCTCAAGTGTACGTTCTATATCATGACAATAATCTTACTCAAAAGTATAATATTCATGTAGTCTTTACACTGCACAACAGAATATGATGATGACGGTGATCCAATTTATAGCTGTGAGCATTGTGGAGCTATAATGTGGTACAATGAGCGAATACAAAAAAGAAACATTACAACTAATCCAAAGTTCTCACTTTGTTGTATGCATGGGAAGATTGATCTACCACCACCACCACAACCCCCTCAAAAACTTATTGATCTCATGTTCAAAGGTGATAAAAAATCCAAAGTTTTCATGCAGAACATACTGGCTTTGAACTCAATGTTCGCTTTTACCTCAATGGGTGGAACTATCGACACATCTGTGAATAAAGGACGGGGACCAAAGATTTTCAAACTTCAAGGGCAAAACTGCCATAGGATTGGGAGTTTACTTCCTCCTCCGGGAGAACCAGCTAAATTCAATCAGTTGTATATACATGACACTGATAACGAAAACCAGAACAGAATAGATGCATTCAGGTTTCCATCCCCTCATTCTTAATATTCAAATTTCATTCTGAGTGTATAAGTTTCCCTAACAAAATTTCATTACCATATATATCTGAAAGAATTTAATTTGCAGCTCAAAGAGAACAACTCCATTACCTGAATCAGACTTCTTACGAGATGAGATTGTTGAAGACATTAAAAACATGTTAAATGAGTGTAATCCATACTGTCAGATCTTTAGAACTGCAAAAGATCGTTTCAAAGATACACCAACCTCAAATATTCAGCTCAAGTTAATATCTAGGAGAAATGTTGGAGGTAAAGCTCACAATCTTCCTACTACAAATGAAGTTGCTGTTTTATTGGTTGGGGAGTTTGATATGGAAATGGAAACAAGGGACGTGATTCTAGAGACAATGGGTGGAAATTTGAAAAGAATAAGTGAACTTCACGCTGGATACCTTCCATTACAATATCCAGTTTTATTTTCCCATGCAGAAGATGGTTATCACATTGATCTAGAGCTCAAGAAGACAACAACTTGTTCAACAAGTCCACGGACAAGAGTTAGTATGAGAGAATTTTTTGCATTCAAGATAATGGAACGTCCCCATCATCCAACAACTTTGATGAGCTCTGGAAAACTTTTTCAGCAGTTTCTGGTAGATGGATTGACAATGATAGAGGCTGAAAGGATAGCATATTTGAAATTTAATCAAAAGACGTTGCGTGCTGATAAATATGTTAATGTTGAATCCTCTGCTGATAAAGGAAACAACACCTCCTCAAAGCTTGGTAGGCGTATTGTGCTACCATCTACATTTATTGGTAGTGTACGTTGTATGCAAGAAAAATACATGGATGCAATGGCTGTTTGCCAGCACTTTGGATATCCATATTTATTTATTACTTTCACTTGCAATCCAAAATGGCCAGAAATTACACGATTTCTAAAGGCAAGGGGTCAACTATCTACCGACAGAGCTGATATCGTTGCAAGAATCTTTAAGTTAAAGTTGGACAAGATGATTGATGATATTAAAACCAATGAAGCTTTTGGTCCAGCAGCAGGAGGTTAAATCGTAAAGCATTTAGTAATAGCATTAATATTATTTCAAATGCAAGTTTTTTAATCTGACATGACTAAATTTGTTTTGTGCAGTTTTGTATACCATAGAATTTCAGAAAAGAGGACTCCCACATGCTCATATTCTAATTTTTTTGCGGAAGGGCTCAAAGTTACTTTCAATAGATGTGATCGACGAATTTATATGTGCAGAAATACCTGATAAAGCAACTACTCCAACTCAGTTCTATATTGTGAAAGAACTAATGATACATGGACCATGTGGGCTTGCAAATCGGAAATCTCCATGTATGGAAAAAAATTCATGCACAAAGAAATTTCCAAAAGGATTTTCGAGCTGCACTTGTATCAACAAAGATGGTTTTCCAGTTTACTGAAGAAGAGATGATGGTCGTTCAGTAGAAAAAAATGGAACATCTCTAGACAATCGGTTTATCATACCATACAACCAATATCTACTGCTCAAGTACCAAGCTCATATAAATGTTGAATGGTGCAACCAAACAAAGGCCATCAAATATTTGTTCAAATACATAAACAAGGGAAATGATCGTGTCTTAGCTAAGGCTCAACCGAAGCCGGTGAGAGATGATGGATCTAATGCGGAAATGGTGATAGAAGAAATCAAGCAATTTTATGACTTTAGGTAAGTAAACAACAACAGTTAATTAGAACTGTGGTTTATAAATATCATATTGTTTTTTGAAAAAGTTAATTATTTACTTTAACTAATTATATAACTTATATATAGGTACATTGCACCATGTGAAGCTGCGTGGCGGATATTTGGATTTGAAACCCATTATAGTAGTGCTTCAATTCAAAGATTGAATATTCATCTAGAGAGTGAGCAAAATGTCATTTATGATGAAGATGCTGTAGATGAGGTTCTGTCCAAAGAAGCTAACCAAACTTCACAATTACTGGAGTGGTTTAAAATGAACAGCTGCAACGATTTTGCTAAAACGCTCACATACGCAGAATTTCCTAAATGGTTTGTATGGAACATGAAATCAAAAGAATGGACGGCCCGTAAAAGGAATGTCTCATTTGGGAGAATTCATCATTTTACTCCAGCTGCAGGTGAATTGTTCTACATGAGGATGCTTCTAAACAAAGCCAAAGGACCAACATGTTTTGAAGATTTACGAACTTTTGATGGAATTCTATATCCCACCTACAAAGAAGCATTTTTTGCTCGAAACCTTCTTGATGATGATAACGAATATATTTGTGCAATTAATGAAGCAAGTCAGTGGGGAACAACAGAGTATATGCGAAGATAATTTGCTATGCTTCTAATTTCAGAAACTCTTTCTAGACCAAACCAAGTTTGGTTGGAAACGTGGCATTTGCTTTCTGAGGATATCTTATACAAGCAACGTATAATTCGTCGATCACCAGGTAAACCTTACGACATAGCATTACATCGACTTATGTTGAATATATAAGGTCAACAAAATAAGTTTACACTAATATTATATCTTCACCTTCCAGCTTTTGAGATGTCATATGATCAACTTAGGAATCAAACATTGTTGGAAATTGAAAGACTTTTACAGTCTAATGGAAGTTCTCTAAAGAATTTTCCTGAATTACCATTTCCAGAGAATAATAACATCCCAGCTACGGTCAACAGGCTCATAAGTGATGAATTAAGTTACAATAGGCATGAGTGTGAACAGGAATATCAACGTCTGCTGCCTTTGCTGAACCAAGAATAGAGGAGTATATATGATCGTATAATTGGAACGGTTAATTCAAAAGAAGGAGGTGTTTTTTTCGTATACGGATTTGGAGGAACAGGAAAAACATTTCTATGGAAAACACTGGCTACTTTTATTCGTTCAAAAGGAGAAATTGTCTTAAACGTTGCATCAAGTGCAATGGCTGCATCGTTATTAGACGGTGGTAGAACCGCACATTCTCGATTTTCAATTCCAATTAAAGTTAATGAGACTTCCACCTGTTCAATTACGCCTGATAGTGATCTTGCTGGGCTGCTACTAGAAGCTAAGTTGATTATATGGGATGAGGCTCCAATGACACATAAACATTGTTTTGAGGCTCTGGATCGCTCTTTGAAAGATATTATTAACTGTACCAAACCGTTTGGCGGAAAGGTTATTGTATTTGGAGGGGATTTTCGTCAGATTCTGCCTGTTGTAACTAAAGGGAGTCGAGAACAGATTGTTAGAGCTTCTCTGTCCTCTTCTTTTTTGTGGAACTCCTGTCAGGTTTTGAGACTAACAAGGAACATGCGCCTAACCGTGGAGTCAGATCCAAAAGAAGTTGATAACATTAAAGAGTTTTCTGATTGGATACTAAAGCTTGGTGATGGTAAACTTTCTGAGCCAAATGATGGTGAAGCGGTGATTGATATACCAGAAGATCTATTGGTCAAAGACTCTACGGATCCTATTAATGCAATCGCTGTCAGTACTTTTCCATCTTTGCTAGAGAATCTTGGAAATCCAGAATATTTCAAGGAACGTGCTATACTTTGTCCACAAAATGTTGTTGTTGATGAGGTCAACAATTACATGATGGAACTTCTGCCTGGAGAAACTATCGAATATTTCAGTTCAGACAGAATATGCACTTTTGATTCTTCTGATGTCAGAGACCAAGGTGTGTCGACAGAATTTCTAAATGCAATTAAGTGTGTTGGACTGCCAAACCATGTTTTGCAACTAAAGAAAGGTGTTCCAGTTATGCTGCTACGCAACATAGACCAGGAATACGGTTTGTGTAATGGCACAAGGCTTTAGTTAACAGAACTAGAAAAATATGTCATAGAGGCCAAATTTCTTACTGGTAATAAAATTGGGAGTAAAGTCTATCTTCCGAGAATGATTTTATCACCTACAAATTCTAAATTGCCGTTCAAATTTGAGCGAAGACAGTTTCCAATTGCACCTTGTTTTGCAATGACTATTAATAAAAGTCAAGGACAAAGTTTATCGAATGTTGGGTTATATTTGCCAAGACCAGTATTTTCACATGGGCAATTATATGTTGCGGTATCTAGAGTCAAAAGCAGGAATGGTCTTAAGATGCTCATCACTGATGAAAATGGTCAAACGGTGAACAAAACGACTAACATTGTCTACAAAGAAATCTTCCAAAACATATGACAATTGTCCTACATCATTCTACGACATCGAATGGTAATATTTCATAATTCTTATATATCTTTTTGAATACATAACATAATATTAATATTTTAATTTTTGGTTACAAATATCAGTCATACTTGGGGATGGATGGAGTGCTATAAACAATGAACAAATTTTCTCCATATCTACATTCTCAGCTAAGGTAAATAACTATTTATGTTGTTTTGCTTATCAAACTATTTTAGATTTACGTTATAGTTATCTGTTTGTATTTATATAAAAGGTGAAATACAATTCTATTTATATTTATATTTCTTCAAATTTAAGCTTCAGTTTTAAATTTATGTTATATTTATCAGTTAGTATATATTTATAAGGTTAAACACATTATATTAGAGTACCTATTTCATAAAGATTCGTGATTTTCTAGGGACATCAACATTACTGGAATAAGCTTTTTTGTGATTGTTTTCTACACTACAACGACTAGACAAGTTGTGCAAACCAAATGAAAATGAGAAGATGAGGCTTACTTGGCGACAATAACTTTTATGAGAATGTGTCGCTTA
Organism: Lepidium aucheri; assembly: GCA_900406435.1. Lineage (NCBI taxonomy): Eukaryota > Viridiplantae > Streptophyta > Magnoliopsida > Brassicales > Brassicaceae > Lepidium > Lepidium aucheri. The sequence goes on along the minus strand of OVBA01008919.1, from coordinate 2,735 downwards.
CTTTGCAAAACATATATTATGGTTACACTCCTTAAACATAGCTTCGTTGTGGAATGCTATGTATGTGTTGTGGAAGCTGACATCTAAAAAGGAAAACCGAAAAAATCGTCAATTTATATTTTTAGTTTTTGTAATTAACCAAATCATCAATTCAAAGGCAAATTCAAACCGAAAGAGTTCAGCAAGCACACCCAATTTTTATATTTGTAAATGATTTGTCCACAAGTTTCATAAACATTATGTGTACAAGTAACACACTGTGTCCAACCTGCAATGCAAAATACACCATAATAAGAATCAAATTTATTTTTTCAATTACTCCTGGTTTGCACTTATTGCCAATTTTTAAGTATATGTTGTCTATAAGTGTGTCAGAGTCTAATACTAAATTTGTATCATATTATACAATTAATTATTCTAAGTAAATGTGGTAGCAAAGTAAAAGTAACAGAATTTTTGGTGTTACAACACAAATACTTAGTAGAATTGCATTACTCGAAAAACCATCTTTGTGATTGTTCTATAAACTACAATGACTTCATAGGTAGTGCAAACACAATGAAAATGATAAGATGAGGCTTACTTTGTAAAAATAACGTCAATGAGAATTTGTCACTTACTTTGCAAAACTTATATGATGGTTTTACTCCTTCAAAAGAGCTTCATAGTGTGAAGCTATATGTGTTTTGTGGAATCTGACATCTATGAAGGAAAGCAAAAAAAAAAATTAAAATTGGAATTCCTTATTTTTGTAATTAACAAAGTCATCAATTCAAAGTTAAATTAAAATAGAAAGAGTACAGCAAACATACCCAATTTTTATAATCCCAACCTTGATACAGTAATGAAATCAAACTTACCAGTGTCAGATTATTCTCGCATCTGTATATTTGGATTTACATCGATTATCCACATCTTCAACGAGTACCCATACTCCTCACAAATCTAGTCCAAGCTCTATCGCCGTCTTTGCTTTGTTTTGTCTTAGGTGGATTGGACTTCTTCTTCCATATACGCTCTTATTCTGCTAAAGATGAGGGAAATGATATAATTATGACCCGAGAAGCTGCTATTTTTTGAGATTTGGACAGAACATAATAAAATGCTTTAATGGAACATATCTTAACGAAATGACTATTTATCTTGTCTGAACGATTGTGTCTTCCGATGTTGAGCTCCCATTTTTAATCCCAAAAGCGAAAGGGAAATTCGAAATTGATGTAGCTCCGCTTCGTTTCTTTATTGACGAACTGATAATCATTTAGGTTTTATCCTCCAAATCTGCTACCTCTTTCGATAAAATCTCTTGTCATCTACATAAGTTGGTGAAAAGTATATGTTTCAGCTAATTTAATTTGGGCTTGATTTTTTTTCCGTCATTTGGGCTTGCTTATTGGGCTTTTTACAAAATTTATTTTGTATTATTTTTATTGACTGCTTGAAGCTTAAATTTACCAATCCAAACCAATTGTTTTGGCTTTCTGACAAAAAAAAGAAACGTTTTTTCTCTACAGCTTTCTAAACCCTTGAATCTTCCATTGTTCGCAGTCATCATCAACCAGGTATAAGATTCAATGGGTACGAAAGATACTTCCTCCGAACATATTAGTGTCAATAATCCAGAATCTGCTATCATCCCTTACTCATCAATTGGGGTTTGGGAAATTGTGTCTCCAGAGGTTTATTCCGGTAACAATATATCTCCGGCCACTTCTCCTCTTCATCCTTCTCCAGATCTTGTGGATCTCACCATTGACCCACATGCATGTGCTGTTACCGTTCAATCTATACCAAATACTATCTCCTCCCGTCTCCGTAAGCGAAAATCTAATATAAGAGGGAGACCGACCGGTGTGAAAACTCAGAAGTGGTATAAGGAGTCTTCTTCTGTCGAAGATATTACCGACCACAACCTAAACTCAGCTCCCATACCTTACTCATCAACGGCGGATTCAGAGAAGTGTATTTGTCAGGGGTATTCTGATCACAACATTTCTACGGTTTCTTCTCCTCTGCATTCGTCTCCAATTCCTGTGGATGTAACCGGTAAGCCCTATAAACCTGATGTTACCGTTAAACCTATACCTGGGAAAATCTCCTCCCGTCTCCGTAAGCGGAAATCCAATATACGAGGGAAAAACGTTTTCAAGAAAGAAAAGGTCTACAAGGAGTCTAATTCTTCACGTATTGTTGTTGATGCTTCCCACATCATATCAGATGAGGTGCTTTCACGTTATAAGGTACTCCTTCTAATAATTTTTTCAGAATGATAGAACTAAAAGTTAAAATATTTATATAAGCCAACAATTTTAGAAACCTTTTTGTAATGTTTGTTGTTATATGAATAACATTAGGAACATCTTCTCCTGATCTACAAGTTGTGAATTTAATTATAACGTTATTCTATTGAATATACACAACTGTTTTTTTGTTATTGTAATACTTCCAAAATCACTTCACTGTGTGTTTCGTGTTTCAGCTTCTCCTAACTAAGAAGCACATTGAAGAGAAGTCACTTTCTTCATCAGAGAATGAAAATGTTAAGAAATGGATATCAGATGCNCCTTCACAATTTGATCCTTCTATTGTTATTGAATTTTGGGCTAATTTTCCTTATGTTAAGGAAACAACAACTGCTGTCCATGTTTATGTGAGGGGCCATACATATGAGTTATCTGTAGAGTGGATAAATGAATTGTTATGCCTACCTAATGTTACTGAAAGTGAAGAAGAGG
>OVBA01008918.1:0-11555 GCA_900406435.1 Lepidium aucheri | reverse complement strand
AATAATATCATTTCTAATTTAATATATAGAGATTAAATAGATTAAAAATAATATTAAAATAAAATTTTTATTAAATTTTATATTAAGAAGTCAATAATTATTTTAAACTAAATGAAATAAGGAATAAGGAAGTGTTTTGATAAAACAAATTTTGTTTAGAACAAATTCTGATTTTAGTAAAATAAAGATGATTATAATATTTGTTTAGAAATAAATCTTTAACAAAATAGTTTGTTTTGATTTTAATAAAATAAAGATAGGTTCGACGTTTGACAAAAAAAAGATAGGTTCGATGATTTTATTTGCTTCAATAGTTAGTTCTTTTATTTAGAAACAAATCTTTATCTAAATAGTTCTTCTGTTCCAAAATATACTGATGTTTAGGTTTTCAGGAAAATTAAAAAATTATTTAATATTTGACTTGTCCAACTAAAAATAAAATTTTAATTTATATAAAAATTATTCAATCAATTAGAAATCAATGTGTATGATACAAATGATCAAAATAGATTAAAAATAATAATAAATATTGCTTTGAAAATTGAAAACATTATATATTTTGGAACCATTTTTTTACTAAAACATCATATATTTTGGAATAGATGGAGTAGTTTGTTTTGATTTTGATAAAATAAAAAAATTAATTTGGTTTCGATTATTTTATATTTTAATGGTTTTAGTTGTTTTGATAGTTTATCTCATTGTTTGTTTTGGAAGTAATATTTAACCAATTAGTTTGTCATTAAGATATTCTTAATCCTAATATCTATGTATAATAAACTCGTATCGTTAAGATTTTCTGTTTTTTTATATAGTATTAAAAACAATTTTTTGATTGGTTTTGATTCGTCGATTTTTAAATTACTTAATTTGTTTGTGTGTTTTAATAAGACATATTTTAACAAGTTAGTTTGTTTTAATTTCAAATAATTTTACTGTTAAGAGGTTTGATTATTAATTAATATATATTCAATTAAATTTAAATTATAGGTCTGATTATTTTAATTTGTCGATATTTTTAACTACTTAATTTTTCCTATAATTTAGTGTATTTTAAGTTAATTAATTTTATTGTAACATGTCTCTTGATTTATTTAAGCATATTTATTATAATATGCTCTTTTATTTTCATAAAAACAAGTATATATATTTATTATTTTAAAAACAAAATCATAATCTATTAGTACAAACAAAATTTAGAATACAAACAAAACACTATTAATCTATTAAAAATACACATACATTAAAATATTATAAGTTTACATACTATAATATATATTATATATCTAATATGTTTTAAAAAATATAAATATGTACACTAGATCCAGAATACAAAAACACAATATTTATCTATTAAGATAAGTATTTTAAGCTACAAAAATAATAGTTAAAATACAATCTATATTTTGAATAAAATATATAAAATATGTCCACATAATCGACCATATATATATATAATATTTTTAACCATAGGCGACCACACACACATATATATATATAATATTTTAAATACACTTATTTATTTATGTTATTAAGTTGATAATCGACTAATTAATAAAAAGTTATAATTATAAATAATTCTTAATCTTCCAAATATTTAATTTTGAAATTTGGTATTTTGAATATTGAGCTTCTCATAATCGACTAATCAGTTTTATTCTCTATAAAAAATATTAAATTATAATTTCTGACCTTCCGAATATTTAGTTTTGAAGGTTTTTGAATATTATATTTATTGGAAATTTAAATACGCTACACAAATATACAAACAACAAGCCAAACATAATATTTCATCTTTTTGAGATGGACTCATATAATTTTTAAATTATAAAATAGATTTTTGTATTTAATTTAAAAGAAAATTAATTATAATATACATAAAATATAAAATAATAATTTACAATGTATTCTTTATATTTATATTGTCATATAATATTATAATATGTATTTAAAAAATTTAAACACTTATACAATTGGTTATATTATATAAATTTAACTGATAATATATAATAATGATAAAAAAACTAGTGGAATTACTAAAAATGTCTATTTTGGAATGCCCTTTTTCAAATGCCCTAAAGACCATTTCTCTCTCAATTTTCAAAAGAAATGGTAGGTTTTGAAAAGGGTACATGCCAATAGGGGTATTTTTGAAAATCACCCAAAAAGCTACTCCATATAACTTCATTATTAATATACACAAAATTATTAATGATGAAAGAACATAAAAGTTAAATGTTACAAACATTAAATTTGAAAGGTATTAGGATATTTTTTCATAAATATATTAAAAATTAATATATTACAATAGTTTTTAAATATAACTTTAAATGAACACATGACTTATATTTACCTAAATGAACATGAATGTATAAACATAAATGAATACAAGTTTAAAACCCAAAATAAACGCGGAATTGAAAACTTAAATAAATATGAGTCTAAAAACCTACATGAATGTGGGTGAAAAAACCTAAATAACAAAAATCAAAATGTTTATATGTGAAAATTGTAATATAAAAACTTAAATCAACATAGATCAATAAATATATTTTGTGACAACACTAGTAATCATTATAAATTAATTTCTAATATATCAAATATGTATAAAATTAATAACTTTATATATATATATATATATATATATGTGCAAATCAAACTATGAAGTAAACAAAAAGAAATCAAATATCACATATAAATATTATAAATAAATAAAAACAATTACAAATACATAATAAGGTTTTAAAAAAACATAACCCGTGCATAGCACGGAACATCGTCTAGTATATCTATAAAACGAACCAACGTATATTTTAAAATAAGTTTTTAGGATATTTATCTTTATCACTAAATATTTTATATCTATTTAGAATTCCAACATAACTTCTTACAAAATTAATTATTTAAGAAAAATAATAAAAGTATCTCATACTAAATATAAAATAATAATAATTTATATTTTTTAAAAAATATAATTAAAAACGAATTTACATATAAAATTGTAAATATTTCATATTATTTACAAAAAAATACTTAATTCTTTTATATAAAGTTGGGGTTCAAAAGTTAGTCATTGACGAGACTTTGCCACATGTCAAATCCAATGATCAAAAATTTTGTAGTATTTTTATATGTCCTCTTATATAAAGTTGAGTTTTATAAGTTGGTAATCAAGAAAAGTCTTCTACATGTTATATCCAATAATCCAAATGTTTACATTATTTTTATATATTTTAAAATATCTTTTTGATTTAAAATTTTATATTTACAACAAAATATTTATCTATATTCACAATTTTAACGTAAAAAGGATTATAAATAAATAACTTTCTTTATAGTTATATAATCCTATTATATAAAGTTGGGTTTCAAAAGTTTCTAACCAACAAGATGCTTCCACATGTCAAATCTGACGATTTAAAAATTTGTAGTATCATCCTATTATATAAATGGGTTTCAAAAGTTAGTAGTCAATGGGATTGTTTTACGTGTCAAATCCAACGACCAAAAATTATTCTGTATTTATATTTTGTTAAATAAGAGATAAAATCAATGCATATTCCTATTATATAAATTTGTGTTTCAAAAGTTAGTAGTCAACGAGATTGTTCTAGTGTCAAATTTTTATGATGAAAAATTATTGTGTATTTATATTTCATTAAATAATGGATTGAGTTTTAAAAGTTAGTAATTAACGGGATTATTCCACGTGTCAAATCCAATGATAAAAAATTATTCCGTATTTATATTTTATTAATAAAAGATAAAATCAATTTATGATCCTATTATATAAAGTTGGTTCCACGTTGTTGGAGGTAGATCCGATATCCTACTTTTGTCCACGGAAAACAATGGTCAAATGCTAAGTTATAAATGCATTGATATAATCAAAGTCTCAACTCAGATATCATGAACTCGGATATCCTTATCAGCTCGGCAAAGTCTCTTCTCGGAAAGTGTCTCAAACTTGACGAGAAACCTCATGACACGTCAACATGCAAAGAATTGATAATTTTCCTATTCCGACATGAAAATTCCCGAAAATCTAGCATAAATCTTCTAGATACGATCTTATCAACAAGAATTATAAATCTCCCTTTGTTTTCTCCACTATGTAACCACGTCTATGGTCTATAAATAGGAGCATATCCTTCAAAAGAGGATCGGCTTTTTTTGACATACATCAAGCTAATAAGAACACTCTATTCGGCAATCATCTCTGCGCTTCAAAGTCAACTACTTTTGCTCCACTCCATCTCACAAGTGTCCTTGCCCATTCTTCCCCCCTGTTAATCAGGAACCTTGGATTCTAGAACTCATTGTGCTAGATGCGGTTCCAACAGTTGGCGCCGTCTATGGAGAAGATATCGAAAGACATCTTCACACAAGCAAAAAAAAGTCTTAGCAAGAAAGGATGGTCGAAGGCAATCACCATCAATTTGCCAGAACATAGGGAATCTCACCCTCAAGAGCACATTGACCTAGCGAACAGGTCATCTTTGAAATCAACTCGAACTTAGGTGGATAATTGTAAAGAAACTCGCAAAGACACTGATCTTCCTGCACCGCCTCTGATATCACCATCACTTGTAACCTTAGTGGGAAATCTGATTGCACAACACGAGGCTTCCAATCAAGGAAAAGAGGAGAGATTTGACAAAATCAAGTCTCGCATGAATGAGGGTAGTCTCTCGACTACATAGGTCAATAGGCCGAAAGGAGAAGTACTGGTCAGTGTGCAAAGGAACAAATTCGGAGGAATATCGAGTCCGCAACCAATAAACACCTCGGTACCAGAGCATTCTATAATGCAAAGCATTCTTGGACATCATGCCCTAGCGACTTTAGACGCTGCAATCGTATTAAACATGATGGACGACATGAGGTCAAAATTCCATCAAGCTACCAGCTCGGCACATGAGATTGGAAGAATCCTAGCTGAAGCTCAAAATTCACCGTTCTCACCAAGATTGAGAAGAGTCTCGGTGAATAAAGGGTTACGACTTTGATGCCCTTTATATAATGGAAACTCGGATCTTGTAGATTTTATAAGTGCCTTCAACATCATGATGAACGAGACCAAGTATAGCCTGGATCACGAAGACATAGGTTACTGTCAGCACTTTGCTGAGAACTTGACCGGCGATGCTTTGGTATGGCTCACCAAGTTGCCAGTTGGATCAATTGAGAGCTTCAACCAACTCGCCGAGTTGTTCATGAAGCAATATGCCCTATTCATCAACCGGGATACCTTAATAGCCGAGTTGAGATCCTTGAGGCAAGGTTTTGACAAGCCCCTGAAGTTGTACCTCGGACGCTTCAAGAAAATCCTAACAAAGGCTAAAGTCAGTGACAACATGGCCATTGAAGCTCTCTGAACTGGAATGATAACTGATGAAGCTCTCCAACGTGATCTTTTCATAAATCAGCCTAGTACGATCTCAAACGCTCTCTGTAGAGCAGCAAGACATGTGGATTATGTAAAGGAAAAGCAAATTCTTACTCAGAACCAAGAAACCCAACACAGCTCAAGAACAAAGGAGCTAAAAGAAGGACACTACAAGCCAAGATAGCATAATAGAAGAAAAAAACCTCGGCAACAGCCTTTCAAGTCGGAAAGGGTAGCAACCCCCGTGGAAACCCATTCAACAACACATATAACAGAAGCAAGTACTGCACGTTTCACAACAAAGCAGACCATTCAACTTCAAAGTGCAAGCAATTGCAAGAATTCCTGGCCAAAATTACAGTAAGGGGAAATTGACGGTCTCTGAGGAAGTGGCTCAGAGGTTTAAGTCGCAAAAACAGAAAGAAGCCGAGTTGCAAAAAGCAGCCTTCAAAGCAATGGGTACGAATAGCGACGCTCTGGAAAGAGTCAAGCGATAGAAACCAGTAGGGGACACCACTGAGTCTAGCGACCCGCGAGTCGTTGTCGGTGTAATCATGGGTGGATTGCAGTTCTGCAATGATACTATCTGTTCAATCAAGAAGTACGAACAAAAGCTCGTTGCTTCAGTTAACATAGAACCAGCATGGGAGAGTATGCGGATGATAAACTCAGAGATAACATTCACAGCTGAGAATGTTAAGGGAGTTAGTTTCCCGCATAATGATCTGATATTCATCAAACTTCAGTTGCTGACTGTGATTTCTCACATATTCTTATCAACACTAGAAGTTCTGTAGATTTGATCTTCAAGGAGACATTAGATAAGATGGCATTGCCGGATGCTCAACTAAAACCCATGGACAGAATTCTGACCGCATTTGACGGAAGCACAATCAATGTAATCAGAACGGTGAAACTAGTAGTCCGAGTTACAGGAATCACTCGATGGATCAAGCTACTCGTAGTAGATAAACCACCAATCTACAACATGATCCTGGTGATGCTTTGGATAAAAACTATGAAAGTTGTTCCATCCAGCTATCATCAATGTCTTGAAATTCCAACAAGCAAAGAAGTTTACACACTTAAAGGAGATCAAAAGATGTCTAGAACTTGCTTCATCGCCGAGTTAAAATTACAAACAGGTCATGCATGATTACAGCGAAGTAGGAATCAAAGCAAAATTGAACCACCTGGTCCCGAAAAAACTAGATCAATCAACCGTAGAACTCGTCAACATCTATTTGATGGATTTGTCAAAATGTGTAAGCATCAGGATTGACTTGAGTAAATCAATCAAAGACAAGTTGATTCGACTCCTAGAGAAGAATGTGACGACATTCGCATGGACAGCGAGTGACATGTCTAGAATCAATCCAGTGATTGCAAGCCACAAGCTGAATATCGATCCAACATACAAGCCAATCAAGGAAAAATGAAGGAAGCTCGGACCAGAAAGAATGAAGGCCATAATCGACAAGGTCAAAAAGCTAATTGATATTGGATCAATATCTGAAGGTCAATACCTAGAATGGCTAGCCAATCTGGTAGTCGTTCCAAAGAAGAATGAAAAGTGGCGAGTACGTGTAGACTTTACCGACCTGAACAAAGCATGTCCTAAAGATAGTTTTCCATTGCTGAACATCAATCAAATTGTCGAGGCAACTGCAAAGAATAAACTTCTTTTGTTTATGGACGCTTTCTCGGGATACAATCAGATTTGGATGCATCTGGACGATATGGAGAAAACTTTGTTCATCATGGAGCGAGGAACCTATTGTTACAAAGTCATGTCATTTGAGTTAAAGAATGCATGAGCAACCTATCAGCGGTTGGTGAATAAGATTTTTGTCAACCAACTCGGGCAAACGATAGAAGTATATATAGACGATATGTTGGTCAAGTTGTTAAAGGCAGAAGATCATGTCGATTATTTAGCATGTTGCTTCCAAACACTTAACGGGTATCAGATGAAGCTCAACCTGGCAAAATACACTTTCACGGTGACCTCAGGGGAGTTCCTTGGATACATAGTCACTCAAAGAGAAATCAAGGCTAACCCAAAACAGGTCACGTCAATCCAAGAATTGCCTCTCCCAAGAATAACAGGAAGTACAAAGGCTAACAGGTTGTATAGCGGCCTTAAACCGCTTCATATCACGCTCAACAGATAAATGTCTCTTATTCTACAATTTGCTGCGTGGAAATAAGGAGTTTAAGTGGGATGAGACTTAGGAGAAGGCTTTTTCCGAGTTGAAAGAATATCTTTCAACACCACCAATCCTCGCGAAACCTTAAAACAGAGAACCATTGTACTTATACATCACAGTTTCTACATCTGCGGTGAGCAGCGTGCTAGTTTGAGATGACAGAGGAACTCAACACCCGATTATCTACGTCAACAAGTTATTGGACAGATCCGATTCCACGTACCCGACTACAGAGAAACTCGTATTAGCGGTAGTCACCTCGGCAAGGGAGTTGCAACCTTACTTCCAGTCTCATATTGTTATAATTTTAACTAATCATCCACTGTGAACAATACTACACAGTCCAAATAAAGGCGATTGACCAAGTGGGCGATCGAGTTAAGAGAATACGACATCAAGTTTGAAGGGCAAACAAGTGCAAAGTCTTAATTTAAGCCGACTTCCTAATCAAGCTATCCCCCGATTTGGAGCCTCTAGAGTCGGACAAAGCTCTTCAAACATGGAAGATATACATAGATGGATCTTCGTCTGAACACAGCTTGGGAGTTGGCATCTGACTAGAGAGTCCAACAGGCTAAGTTTTAAAACAATCATTCTAACTTGCATTCCCGACACCCAACAACGAAGCAGAATACAAAGTATTGATTGTGAGAATAAACTTGGCCAAAGAAGTCAAAGCAACCAACAACAATTGCTATTATGATTCCTAGCTAGTCGTTAACCAGGTTAACAGGGGGCTATGATACCAAGAACAAATGCATGGAAGCTTATTTTAAAATCATTAAAAAGCTTATTAAGGATTAAGGTTCAAGATCAATAAATTCTCCAGATCCGAGAACACCTCCGCTAATGCTCTAGCAGCTCTCGCATCCACGATGGACCCTATTCAGAGACAAATAATACCAGAGGAAAATATAGATCATCCGAGTATAAGTTTACCAAAAGGAGGCCTCGAATTCATCTCGGCCATAGCCATATTCAGGATGAATCTGATACCGAGATGGCAGACACCAAGGAGACAAGCAAACCAAAGGTTGGCAAGACGAGATCCTCGCATATATCCTTGACGGCAAAAACACCAGAGGATAGATGGGATGCTCATCATCTTAAAGCCAAGTGCGCTTTCTATGCCCAAGTCGGCGAGAAGCTTTATTGAAGGAGTATGAAAGGAGTGTTACTTACTTGCGTTTATGGTGATGAAATTGAAAAGATTATCAAAAAGGCACATGACAAAGCTGGTTGAAACCACAACAGTGTAAGAACTCTTGCTCAGAAGATTAGGACATTCAGTTACTATCGGCTGACTATGGCAAAGGATTGTGCTTAATACACGGCTAAATGTGATAAATGCTAGCAACACGGGCACATCATCCATGCCCTTACCAAGGCGCTAACCTCAACAATCATGCCTTATCTGTTCATAATATGGGCAATGGATATAGTCGGACCATTTCATCATCTCAGCAAAAGCGCTTCATGCTTGTCATGATGAATTATTTCTCAAAGTGGGTCAAGGCAGACGCTTATTCTCAGATCAAGGATAAAGACGTGATCAAATTTGTATTGAAGAATATCATCTGTCGACATAGGTTACATTACGAGATTGTGACAGACAATGGATCTCAATTCATCTCCGCCAAGCTCACCAACTTTTTCACTAGATGGACTATCCAAGTAAGCAAGTCGACTCCTCGGAATCCACAAAAGAAACAGTCAAGAAAAGGCCAGGAATAAACATATTCTCGATAGTATAAAGAAAAGACTTTCCGAGAAGAAAGGAAGTTTGGAATCCGAGTTGGATGACGTGTTATGGTCACATCGTACTACACCTAGACGCTCAACTACACAAACTCAATTTTCCCTTTCTTATAGAATAGAAGCAATGACTCCAGCCAAGATAGCATACCAACTTTACGCCGATAATGTTTCCCCAAAAATAGAGATTATAACAACAATGCTATGGAAAACACCATTGACGACTTGGAAGAAGAATGCGACGAAGCACTTCTTTGAGTACAAATTTATCAACAACAAGCTGCAAAATACTACAATAAGGAAGTACATGGAAGACACTTTGCGGTAGGAGATCTCATACTTTGAATTAGCGTTGTTTGGCGCCATTGCTTCCATTCTATGAGAAAGGTAAAATGGAGTTCGTCCAGTTGAACATCAAGGTGTAGCACGATATGACCATAACACACCATCCAACTCATATGCCCGACTTCCCTTCTTCTCCGAAAGTTTTTTTTCAGACCGTCGAGAATTTGTTTATTTGTGGCCTCTACTTGACCATTTCATTGTGGGTTCCGAGGAGTCGACTTGCTTACTCGGATATTCCATCTGGTGCAAAAGTTAGTGAACTTCGCGGAGATGAATTGAGATCCATTTTCTGTCATAATCTCGTAAGGCAACCCATATCGACAGATGACTTTCTTCCATACAAATGATCACGTCTTCATCCTTGATCTGAGAATAAGCCACTGCCTCGACCCACTTTGAGAAATAATATGTCATGACAAGCATGAAACACTTTTGCCAAGATGATGGTTATGGCCCGACTATATCCATTACCCATCTCATGAACAGATAAGGCATGAAACTGAGGTTAGTGCCTTGGTAGGGGCGTGGATGATGTGCCCGAGTTGCTAGCATTTATCACATTTAGCTGTGTATTGAGCATAATTATTCGCCATAGTCGGATAATAGTAACCGAGTGTCATGATCTTCTGAACAAGCGTTCTTCTACTATTGTGGTTTCCATCAGCTCTGTCATGTGTCTTTTTGATGATCTCATCAATTTCATCACAATGAACGCAAGTAAGTAATTTTATATAATTAAAAATAAATCTGTTTATAAAATTGTAAATAAATTATAGTTTGAAACATATAAATATTTAACTTGTAAATTTTATATATTAGATTCTAAAATGTTATTCAGTCTTTTTTGTCAACTATTATATATTAATAATTTAAATATCCATAGTCAAAAATAAGAGTTTACAAATTGATAATCACAAGATGCCTTTCTTACACATCGGCAAGAGTATCATTTCTATGGTTCAAAAGATGAGGATACAATGAAGATCAAAATTTGAAAACAAAATTTTCAAAGGCAAGAAATTTTCTAAATACAAAGTAAAAACTGGTCAATATATTGAATCTAATTCAAATATACCCGTACATCACAGAGTTATAATCTATAAAAGACAAGTTTTACGGTCTCTGTAGTGTAGAAAAAAATGAGGCAGAATGATCTTCAAATATAAATAACTCTTAGCAGACTAATTCAGCACAATGATTTGATCTCACAAATTATATATGATTATAAAAATATTATTGTGGATTGTTGGTACCAGACCCAAAAGTCCGAAAAGGCCCAATAACAAAGAACAAGACAAGGTGGGCCGGGCCGAGCACGCGACAAGACGAGCATCGTAGCATCCGAGGAGCAAGCTGACGAAGTCGAGAAAGCATAGCCGACTTAGCGAGCAATCAATCTCCGCGAAGCTCGCCCGAAATCAAGGAGGAAATCTCGGAGAATCTTGAGAGGATCTCCTCCAAAACCCTAGCGCAAAAGCCTATAAGTAATAGTTCAAACCCTAAAAAAAGGGGGAGAAAAAAAGGGAGAGAAAAAAAGGAGAGAAAATGTCCTAGAGCAAAAGAGACTTCTTTGTTCCTTTCTTTGTAATCCGTTTTCGTCTAATAAAGAATTCGATTCGAAGTCCCACACTTTTTGTAACGAGTGTTGAGTTTTAACATCAATATTTTGGCGCCCACCGTGGGGCCCGAATCATTCAAACCGAAAAGTAGATCGGCAGGCGGCGAAGATGGATCCAACGAACAATCACGGCGACGTACCAACAGGTCAAAGGGGACAACCGACGAGTACTGCAACTACGCGAGGGCAAATCCTAATCGACCTACGACAAATGATGGCTGACCTAGTGGAGCAAAGT